>JAKGSA010000756.1:151692-240145 GCA_033558755.1 Philaethria dido
TGGTGTACAGCGTGAAATTAAAACAAAAAAATTAACAAGCAAAAGGTACCTAAACTGCAATACTGGCATAAACATGCTACGAAAAACTACACTTGTATAAAACGTACCTTCCCGCTTTATTTCGCATAACAAAATAATCAGAAAGTAGTGTCATGACACTCTCTCCGCCTCTTAATAACTCCGATATACTACATAAAACTACACTTCTATTCTATTTCATCTAACCAGGATTCAAACCTACAACCCTCACCCAAACACAAAAAATCGAATCCCATACCACCTATTAGCACTATAAACAAAAACTTCTGCCAACTTATTTCATTATCGCCTGTATCGATACCGAGAACAACTCTGCACACCATTATTTATTGACGTTTCACACTATCTATGTACAAAGGTGTATGTATGTATGTATATAGGAGCTAACTGGGTCAATTTGTTCGTAAAGTAGAGTATATTTTCAATTACTATGGTTTTTGTTGCTACAGCGTCATGGCATAAAGTGGTAAGTGGCGGAACTCAACGCCGCGCTTCGTTTTACCACAGCGGGTAGACAAGAATAATTTAAATAAGTACAATCATTAGAACCCAGAACCATCGAAATAAAAAAAAACTGTATTCTCTTAAAACTATATAAACACTAAGCTCTTAGAATCTTATGAGGCCTAATTTTAATTGAAACAAAAGAAAAATAATACGCTACATAAATATGAAAAAAATCAGATTGTTTGTTTTTAGCGAATAATTAAAGTTCGACTAGAACAGGTTGTGGGTTCAATTCCCACTCCAGAAAATGAAAATTTAAAATAATATTTAGTAGTTTCATTTCCTCACTCTGGTGACAAGACAAAGCGCGGGGTTGAGTTCCACCACTCACCACGCAATGCCTCAATTCGGCGGAAAGTGGGGTACGGAAATGTTAAAAGAAAACAGAGTGTCTTAACACGTCGGTTCTTTCTGCTATGTGTGGGATACAGCGTGAGATAAAAAAAAAAGAAAGTTTTATAGTCCACGGAAACGAAGTCGCAGGATACAGCCAGTCTAAATATATATAACTGTAGGCACTTAGCTGCGATTAATATTATTAATACACATTTTCTTAAGACCACCGACTACGCCGGAGGCTGGCACTTAATTGGAAGATCTAAGAAAAAAACACCCCCAAAATAAATGTTTGCAAATGGAGATTATAACGGTATCTAATTTAATTGAATTTGAATATTTTATGAACGGCAGAAGCTTTATACTGTAACACTAGGTAAAGTCCGTGGAGTCACGTAATTTTTTTTACAACACACCCATCGACTTCCGCATGAATTGCAGACATTGCGGGTTACGTGACGGAACTCAACGCTGACGCTCAACCAAATGTTGCCTGGAAGAGATCGCTTTAAGCGATAAGGCCGCCTTATTGTACGCTATTACTACTTCTATGTTATTTGTTTATTTGTGTGCAATAAAGAATATTTGTATTTGTATTTACTGTGCTTTGTCTTTGTAAAGTGGAAAGATGAAAATAATTGTAAATATAATTACTCCATCGAGTGGGAATCAAAGTCACATTTAGTCGCGTTAGCGGTCAAAATATGTCACACTGTTTATGATGGCCTTTTTTGTGGATCTTATATAATTTAACTTATACGAGTATACCTTATAGGGCGGAAAAGCAAAAAAATAGTTAACTCGACAATCTTTAAATAAAACCGGAAAAAAATATTATTTATTATAATAGTTTCGTTTCTCCAATATCGGCGCTAAATCCGAAATGGCGAACGGAGTGTCTTGACACTCATATTAACGGAATTAACGGAGTGTTTTTTTTCACTCAGATTAACCTGATATGTGGGACAAAGCGTGAAGCTATATTGAAGGAAACTCATCAACGCGTTTCCTTTACATATTTAAAAAAAATAGCTTGACAAATACAAAACAGCATCCAATTCGAATCTACAACCTCCTTACCCACAGACTAACGACTAAGCCCAAAGTTTTAGATACTAATACGAAAACTCATCAAACTATCGCGATAAAATAAATTTCCTCGATGAGATATAGTTTGACGGATTACATACAAGCCTTCATTGGTGTTCGTAATCGATTTAGCTTGGAAAATATTTTTTAAGCGTTTTACTTTATTAATCGATATTATTTTTAATTTCTTTAGGTAATATGATGGTGATAAGTTTGGGGGAACGGAAATCTTGGGGGAACGGAGTGCCTTAACACGTCAGTTCTCAGGTTCCTTCTGTTTATCCTCCTGCTATGTGCGGGATACAGCGTGAAAATAAACAAATTAATATTCTACTCATATTTTTAATACGAAAGTTTATAAGGATTTGTTTGGTGGTAGGAGGTTCGGTCTCCGTCTGGCTCGCGACCACTATCATGTCAAAGACGAACCGCCAAATATCTTATGATGTGTTCCGGTTCGATGGCATGTAAGCCAGGTTTTCCCCTTTCCCACCCATCCTTTCCCCAAAATGTGGTGGTTCCGATAGCGGACTACTACATTATCCTCCCTTTCCATCAGTATCCTCTAGGTTGGCAACGCATCTAGTACATCTCTTGTGTTGTAGATGTTCATGGGCGAAGGTAACCACTTACTATCAGGCGGTCCTTCTGCTCGTTTGCCATCCGGTATCCATAAAAAAAAAAAAAAAAAAAAGGATGGATGTTAGATACTCTTTCACAAAAAACTACTGAACGAATCTAGATAAAACTTTACAGTAATAAACAGTTGGTATTTGGTATCAAAATAACAGAAAAGGCTATAATTTATAAACATTTTGAGTAATTTGGTCACAATATAACAATTAGTATTTAGTTAAACATATATTTTATAGCTTCACGATTCTCGTCATAAGTAGAGAGAACTCACAGCTAATAAAATAAATTAAATAAAAAAGACGAAAATCTTATTTTAACAAAAATATATACGAACCACATGTTCATAATCCATAGATAAAAAAAGGTATCTAAAGGTATGTAAAGGTTCTGCCAACAACATCGAAGTTGGGCGGAAGGTAGAGAACTGAAAATCTAGACACTAGGTTTTACCTGCCTACCCTGCTATTCGAAAAAAAATACAGAAAAGAACTAGATTATATTGTGTGCTTTTTATAACATTTATGTACACTTTTAAAAACTAACACTTCAAATACTTAGCAATAACCTTGTCTCTTACAGTCTGGGTATACATATTACATATTACTAGCTGTCGCTCACAACTACGTTTGCTTGCACTTTATGACCCGTAGTTTCTACTGTAAAACCTAAAATCATAAAATATCTTTTCCCATTCCTATGGGGATTTCATGAAATCTTTTCTTAGTGTTTTCATACACTCCCCAATAATAATAGATATAATCTAGGTATCAAATTTTAGTTTTCTACGCACAGTAGTACGCTGTCAGTCATTCTATATTTATGTGAAGGATAAAAACCATAATATATTTTTAACCTATTAACCTTAGCGTGTTATAGCTAAGACTTGTGACCCAAGTGTAATCGGGGGGGGGGGGGGGGGGGGGGGGGGGGGAGGAAGGGTTGGATATACAAAACTTTTCACCAAAATCTTTACATATGTATATCGCACCTTTAGAGTTATAGGGACCTAATAAAAAAAATTTGATTTTAATTTTTTGCTACAAAACGACTTAAGACAACGATCTTTATCGACTTTGATTAAAACAAGAATATAAATAAAAACATAAAAAATTCAATGTACAAATCTATATTGACGTTTCCCAAAAGTTGATATTTTTTAAATATCTCTCTGTAACTCTAAAGATGTGGTATAAACCACATGTTGTATAAGCTACAATACAGTATAAAACCCAAAAAAATCTACCATAAATTAGAACCTCTTTTGTCTTAACACGTCAGTTCTCTGGTTGCCTCTGCGTATCCTGCTATCTGCGGGATACAGCGTGAAACAGCGTGAAGCTATTGTTTACTAGCTAGACTTCGTTTGCGTGAACCTTATCACCATACTGCTTTGCGTGGGATATAGCGTCAAGCTAAAAACTTGAACCTACACTAGCTATATTATTCAATCCCACCCACTACACCACAGGGGCGTAATAACATATTCCAAAGATTAACATTTCAAACGCTCCAGTAAGGTCAGCTTTGGTCTTTAAATTGTTTACTACTTAGCATAATCTTCGTTGCGGTGAAATCTGGGCGTCTGTCACACCGAAATATACATGAATTTTCTCTTTTATAATCAAAAATATAATATTTATATCAAAATAAATATATATTTTGAAGTGGGAACGGAATCGTTGAAAGAGAACGGAGTGTCTTAAAACTAGATTCTCAAGTTCCCTTTGTGTACCCTGCCAAATGCGGGACACAGCGAGAAGTTAAAAAAATAAATAAATAATAAATATAATTGACTGGACTGGAGTTGCAAGCTAATCGGTTCTATTTCACTCCGTTCCACAATTTTCGCCAAATTCAGGTATTGCGTGCTGAGTGGCGGAACTCAACGCCGCACATTGCCATGTAACTAAACCCACGAAATGAAAAATTCCATTTCCTGGAGTGGAAATCGAACCCACAACCAGTCACGTTCACAGTCGCACGCTTGTGACTCTGAACTACGGTAGGCGTCAATTAATTTAAAATTCTATTGATAATTATTGAATCACAGGCACATCACTAGACTTTGTTTAAAAAAGTTTGTAGAAAAAGGCCCATAGAGATCGTGAAACAGAATGAAAACATCTGAACGTAGTGGATTCGATTTTCACTGGGAGCACTATTATATTTAAATCACATATTAAAACTTGTATTTACTCCTAACACGGGGTTTTGTAACATCTAATTTTGATGAAAACTAATCAAAAAACTGTTTTTCAAGACTATAATAATTCGAATTAATTAATTAATGCCTCAATTCGGCGGAAAGAAGGGAACGGAATAGTTAAAAAAGAATGGAGTGTCTTAACACTAGGTTCTCTGGTTTGCTCTACCTAGCCTGCTATATGCGGGATACAGCTTGAAGTTAAAAAAAAAGAAAATAAGTTCCAAAAATTGCAATTATTAAATTCATCACTTCCATTTCCCATCTAGTACACCACTGTAACCTAACCTATATATTTATATAAACACCTAAAAGCTAATATTCAACCATACATACCTCATACACAATATATGTACATACAAACATACATACATACATACATACAGTGCAAACAAGGCGGTATTTAAGCCGATTTACTCTAAATACCGGTCACAGGGGAACATGTGCTACCGTCCTAATGCCTTAAACTTACTGACAGAGTATTGTATCGGAATATCTTTGGTAAATCTATATGTTTACATAACAACTAATCTTAAATGCATACTTATAATAAAATTTGGATAAAATATCAGAATGTAGGCGTATTTGAATGCGTGATCTCTTAAATAGAAACTAATCCTGGTGCTGTACCTACTTAACTATAACTAGATACATAGCATTTTTTTTTTCAAACAACAAACAAATATAGCACAGCGTTGAGTTCCGCCAGCTAATAAGTAATGTAACGTATTCGAGTGGAAATCGGAAAACAAAGTATCTTGACACTAATTTCGATCTGCCTATAATGTTATGCAGAAAAAATCGTGTATCACTGCGCCACGATAGCCAATATGAAAAATAAAAAGTGAGGAACGAAATTGTTCAAAAAGAATGAAGTGTCTTAACACGTCGGTTCTCAGGTTCCCTATCCTGCTATATGCGGGATACAGCGTGAAGCTAAAAAAAAAGAAAAAAAAGACAGAAAATACCAAATTTAGACATTCCGTTTTCCAATTTTCATGTGACTTACTATATTAAGTAGTCAAACTTAAAACGCCCCCCTTACCAGAGTCGTTAAAAAAATATATTCAGGTTGGAATCGAACCTAAAACTCAGTTCCCATCAACTACTCCACCACTGCGCCCTACATACATACATACATACATGTAGACATTAAATTAATTTCAAATTCACAGTGCAGGAGCATTCAAAGGCAGTATAAGCCGATTTGAGCGTTTCAACGAGTTGACCGATGCGGTTAAACGTAATACGGTGGACCTTTGGAATGTATGGAATATTATTATAACATTGGCTTTGGTAAGGTCGTATGTTTCATATTTAGTGTTCAAAACCATCGTGGTGCAGTGGTTGTGTCTGTATAAGACGTGATGGTGGTAAATTCGTTTCTCAATATCATCAAAAATATTATATTAATATAGAAATATGTGGGCAGGCCCCTTACCAGGTAGACCGACGATCTGGTCAAGATCGCCGGTACCCACTGCTGAACTGCCGTTAGCCAAATGCTATGAATATATTGTATCGTCATCGGATCAAGACACATGGACAAATTTTCGAATGAATGTGGTAAAAATTGAGTCAAAATTGCTTGCAAGATTTTCCTTCATAGACCGATTGACAGACGGTCACACACGTGTCCCGCATAGGAGGGTAGGTAGAGAGAACTTAGTATTATAACACTCCGTTCTCCGTCTTACCTGATTCGATACATTACCAGGGTGTGGTAAAGAACAAAAAATATATAATAATTGCCCCGAGTGAGAACCGAACTCACAATCATCAACGACGCAATCCCACCACACCACGATACCCACAGGCTTTACCCACATATCAAGCAAAATCAATACTCCATAAAATATAATTTATAATTCAGTCAAAGTTGTATCAAAACCTATAATTCTAATGTACAGTTATTATTATAATAGCTATTCATAAGACATTATTAGGGCGTCTAAAAGGGGATTACCCGCTACACTGACCTACTTGTATGTAACAAGTAGAATAGAATAGATTGTGAAATCCAAAGCTAATTTACTTTATGATACACGTATGAAGACAAAACGCGGCGTTGAGTTTCGCATTCAACACACGAAAAACGAATGCAGTTTCTTGAAAATAGATTCTCTTTAACTACCCTGCTGTGCGGGATAAAGCGTATTTTTTTTTTACAAATTACTTAAGAAAAAGGTACAATATCTATGTATAAAACGCTTGCATTACTGATTGACAGATAAAGTAGAGATAACACTACTGACGTAGAAATATGAAATTTAGAATGCAGGCTCTTTGGGAAGTGTAGAAAATTTCTAAGAAAAAACTTTGTACCCCTGTTTTACGAAAATTACGCGGACGGAGGAGCATGAAACTTGGCACACTTATAGTTTATATAGCGAAGAAGTGCAGAATGATAATATAAAAATATATTAAATTAATAAAATAAATGTTACACACACTACCTTGGTTTGATATTCACGTTTACATAAAGTGACATATACGTTGCTAGGCAACGCGTTGTTAACGCGTCAACGGGGACGCTAGTATTATTATATATTTGATACTACTTACTGTTACATAATTACCAAATTACACAAAATCTTTATAAATTGTAGTCTATATATTATTCTGATGTACAAACTATATTACTTGAAATTTACGCCTGTCATGGCGCAGAGGCATAAGCGTGCGACTGTAAACGCGACAGGTTGCGGTTCGATTCCCATTCCAGGAAATGAATTTTTTTATTTCCTGGGTTTGGTAACAAGGCAAAGCGCGGCGTTGAGTACCGCCACTCAGCACGCAATGTCTCATTTCGGCGGAAAGTTGGGAACGGAGTGTCTTAACACTAGGTTCCATCTGCCTACCCTGCTATATGCGGGATACAGCGTGTAGCTATGTATGTATATATGTATGTACTAGAAATTTTCTAGATTTGATGAGTAGTATATGCTTTATAAAATAAACATTAGTAAAATTTAACTCGTGAAGATCTTAAACACCTTTTAATATTATTCAAGAGTACAAAGTCCGTTACACTTACACTTTGTATTCACAAGGAGTGCAAAAAATCAATTAATTTACAATAACGCATTACAAATACATAATTTTAATAAAACAAATATTATGATAAAAAAAGATATTATTTACTGTACTCTTACTCTCGGGACCTGTCCTTGTTATGTTTCCATGAATCACGGTTTCGGACAAAAATGTTATACATTTTTAAAGATTTTCCTATCTTAAATATTTCAAAAATACTTTAAAAAACCAGCTTCACATTTTATCCCTTACGACACTCCGTACGCAGCTTCCCACCCGAATCCTCGAACATACAATGTCTCAACATTGCGTGTTATGTGACGGGACTCAACGCCACGCTCGACTTGTGACTTACAACAAGGCAAAGCGCGGCGCTGAGTTCCGCCACCCAATCAAATCCTAATGCTTTAATACGGCAGAAAGTGGCGAACGGAAATGTTAAGAGAATGCGGAGTGTCTTAACTCTAGGTTCTCAGGTTCCCTCTGTCTACCCTGCTATGTGCGGGACACAGCGTGCTAAAAAACAATATATTTAATAAAAATTATATCAATTTTGAAACCAGAGTACAATATTTGTTGCTCTTGTTTCATATCTGTTATGAACCTATAGAATAAAAACTATTCTTTTTACTCACATAGTGAAGAACAGACCAAAACTTTGACGCTTACCTGTAAATAAAAAAGAAAAAAAAAATTTGTACTATCATAAAAATACATTTAACATGGCTAATAGTAGATAGTACACATATGTTACAACTATAGTTTATTTTCCAAGAAGTTTAAATGTTACTTCTATAACTATAAAACTCTTGCCAAGTGAGCAGTTTCAACCTCCTACCACCAAACGAAACGCTGCATCGCGCATATAGCAGGGTAGGCAGAGAGAACCAGAGAACCTAATGCTAAAACACTTCATTCTTTTTTAACATGGCCGTTCCCCACTTTCCACACTATTAAGGCATTGCATGCTGAGTGAGCGGAACCTAACGCCGAGCTTTGCCTTGTCACCAGTTTTTGCCTTGTTAGCAATTATAAAATGAGCAACGTCTGTTGTGTTTAATAGTTATTATGGCAAGAACAAACACAAACGCCAAGTTTTTATATTATCTTGCGCTTGTAGAACTATAGGAGTGCGAACCATATCATCAACGTATCCCTCGCACGCTTAAATTGACTTCGTGCAAAGCGTTTTATATAAGTTTAGCTTTGAAGATTTTTTAAATATGTATGTATGTACGAGTTTGTAGTGGGATAGTAAACGTGGTTTTGGGTTCATTCCCCATTTGGGGGAATGATTATATTTAAATTCATAGTTATATTATTATGATAAGTCCTGTCGTGGCGCAGAGGCACAAACGTGCGACTGTATACGCGACAGGTTGTGGATTCGATTCCCAGTCTAGAAAATGAAAATTTTAAATAATATTTAGTATTTTCATTTCTTCGCTCTGGTAACAAGTCAAAATGCGACCTTGAGTTCCGCCACTCAGGCTTTCCACCGCCGCTTCAACCCGGCGGAAAGTGGGGAACGGAATTGTTGAAAGAGAACGGAGTGTCTTACACTAGGTTCTCTTGTTCTCTCTGCCTACCCTACTATATGCGGGATGTAGCATGAAGCTAAATAAAACTTAATAATTATAATCACGTTTTATTAAGCCAAAAGTGTTAAAAATTTTAGGCCATATGAATCAGGTGTAGAATTACCATAAACAGGGCCTCTAGTACATAGTATATAAATCTTCAACTTTATCTTAGTTCAAACCAAATGGTCTATTTTAGTAATACCAACACCACACTGGTAATCAAAACAAAATGTATTACAACTTGCTTGTGTTTTTAGGAAATCGTCCGAATTCCTTTACGAATAATTGTTTCTCTTTTCATTTGATCTGACGACAATTAAGTATGTATTTATAAGTATTTATTACTTCCGGCTTTTTTATGAGAAAATCTTTTTTTTAGCTTTTTTCCTTATTCTGCATAACAGGCAAAAGAAATTTAGTTAAGACACTCAGTTCTCCGCTTTCCACTTGAATTTGCTACATTGTTTGTTGAATGGCGGAACTCAACGCTGTGTTTTGTTTTACTAGAGCCGGGAAATGGAAATAATTCACTTCAACAATTTAAAGTTAAGATTAAAAACATATTATTGAAAAAAATATATTATTCTGTCCAAGAATATTATAATGATGTCAATGTGTGGAATTAAATGCTGTTGACGCTCTCCCGGGAGGGTTATCATAGTTGTATATATATTGTAAAAATTAATTTCAAAAGAGCAACTGTTGAGTTTGTTGCCGGCTCTTCTCAGCAGAACTGCCTTCCGAGCCGGTGGTAGCTTCCGTTTGGACTAACACGACTGACATCTTTTGTAAATTGACGATTGGAAAGTGCTTGTAACAACCTATTTGAATAAAGAATATTTCGATTTTGATTTAAATATAACCATTCCCCGAGTCCATCACGTTGAGCTGTACCTGTCTATATATCAATGTAATCTTGCAAATGTAACCCGCATATAGCAGGGTAGGCAGAGGGAAGCAGAGAACCTAGTGTTAAGACACTCCATTCTCTTTCAACAATTCCGTTCCCTACTTTCCGTCGAATTGAGGCATTGCGTGTTGAGTAGCGGAACTCAACGCCGCGCTTTGCCTTGTCCAAACCAAATTGTACCAAGCCCAAGAAATGAAAATACTAAATTTTACATTTCCTGGAGTGGGAATCGAACCCATAACCTGTCGCGTTTACAGTCGCTTGTACCTCTGCGCCACGACAGGTGTTATAATATTATACCTCTAAATATATTTTAGAAACGGATAAAATTTCCACATATTTATGAGAAAAACAGAGAGAATTAAGTGTAAAAACACTCCGTCCTCCACTTGCCAACTAAACTCGAGACATTGCTTATTAATTGACAGCTCAACAGTGTAAGGGTCATTAATAAAAACTCATAAAAAAATAATCCAAAAAAAAACCCAACCCATAAATAAATAAACGGTCATAAACTCATAAATCAACTTCTACCGTACATCCACAATTGACATCGGAAACTATAAAAATTCCCTCTAATCCCTGTAAGTAAGTAGAATTTTTGTTTGTGGTCATTAATATCAATCTGTCTGTGCGTTTGTCTATTTTATACTCGTGTATTAGGGAACCGATAGACCGACGACAGTATTGTTTTATTATGTTTCCGTTATCTTTAATATATTAATAATATCTTTTTTTTTTATGGATAACGGATGGCAAACGAGCAGAAGCACCACCTGATGGTAAGTGGTTACCTTTGCCGATGACCATCTACAACACCAGAAATGTTCTAGATTCGTTGCCAACCTAGAGGATACAGATGGAAGGGAAGGACAATGTAGTAGTCCGCCATCGGAACTACCACATTTTGGGGAAAGGATGGGTGGGAAAGAGGAAAGCCTGGCTTACATGCCATCGAACCGGAACACATCATAAGATATTTGGCGGATCGTCTTTGACATGATAGTGGTCGCGAGCCAGACGGAGGACGATCCTCCTACCACCAAACAATATATAAGTATTAATATAATGAGCTATTTGATTTTCGCGATTATTACACATATTAAATGAAACTATTTTAACCGGAGGTTGTGGGTTCGATTTCCACTCCAGGAAATGTGAAATTTAGTATTTTCATTTCTTGGGTTTGGTAACAAGGCAAAGCACGGCGTTGAATTTCGCCACTCAACACGCAATGCCTCAATTCGGCGAAAAGTGGGGAACGGAATTGTTGAAAGAGAATGGAGTATCTTAACACTAGGTTCTCAGGTTCCCTCTGCCTACCCGCTATATGCGGGATACAGCGTGAAGTTATGTAAATAAGTATTAATACGTGAAGGAAAAATTAGTGACTCCTTTTTACAAAAATTATGCGGACAGAGGAATGTGAAATTTGGCACAGCTAAAGTTTACCATATATAGATAAAAAAAGAATGCATAAACCTTTTTAACATTAATGCATTGAATGAAAAATACATGAAGTTAAAAAAAATTACATCAAACATATCGCCACATGTTTGACATACATTTTGTGTAAAGCGACATACCTACATGCAGAGGCACAAGCGTGCGACTGTAAGCGCGACAGGTTGTGGGTTCGATTCCCACTCCAGGAAATGAAAATATAAAATAATATTTAGTATTTCATTTCCTCGCTCTGGTAACAAGGCAATGCGCGGCGTTGAGTTCCGCCACACAGCACGCAATGTCTCAATTCAGCGGATAGTGGGGAACGGAAATGTTAAAAGAGAACTAGAGGAGTGTCTTAACACTAGATTCTCAGAACATATGAGGCTACCAGTAGTCTTTCAATCTATCTGAATTTAAGCGTACTAGCTATAACTTAGATATATAACTATTAATTTTTATATATATAACTATTCATTTTTACATACAATTATCATTTTAAAACTATTTTTCTATGTTTCCTTGATAATTATGTTTGGGTAAAGAGGGAGCTTGGACAGTAGAAGTGAGGCTTAAAGCTTTTAAAGGGGCCCCCTAACTTTAAATTTGGGTCACAAGTCTCAGTTACTACTCCGAGCTCATTTCCCTGCGCGATGGGCACCAGCTCGGTGAATCCATGAAATACTATGGACTGTCTTCTCTAAATACTTAACATTTTCTATTAATATTAATACATTTATTAACCTCATATTGCTATACAATTGCCAATCTATATTAATCAATATCATTGATTCAAGGATAAAATAGTTTATAAAAGTATTACTTACATGATATTTCATATATTTTTATATGTATGCATTTTAATATGTCGAATGTGACTGGTTCTCTACTCTCCGTTCATTGTATAATATTATATAGAACTAACAATATTGACATTTTTAACCGACTTCAAAAAAGAAGAAGGTTCTCAATTCGACCGATTTTTTATTTTTATTACCGCATAACTTTTTACTGGGTGAACCAATTCTGATAATTCTTTCTTTATATGATAGCTCTTAATGTGGTTCTATTTTATTTTTTTAAAGTCAGACAAGTAGTTTTTGGGTTATTCGTAATAATTGTACCGTTTAATAATTTATTTTCCGGTCAACGCCCTAGAGTTGAAGACCACTGAGGGGTTTCCTAGATCAGAAAACCGATAGACGCGTAAACACTGGAATATTATATAGAAGCCAAGAAACTTAATTGATTCACTCTTTTAGATACGTTCTGACGTCTTTTGATCATTGAAACTAAATTAAATACTTAAATAATTATGATTTTAACAAAAAAAACTGACTTGAAATATAATGAAATTCAAGAATTTCTTTGATTTAGTCATTTATTCGCTTTATAATTATACCAACTCTTATAACAATAATTATTAATTTCTTTTTAGCTTCAAGCTGTATCCCGCATATAACAGGGTAGCCAGAGGGCACCTGAAAACCTAGTGTTAAGACACTCCGTTCCCCACTTTCCGGCAAATTGAGGCATGGCATGCTGAGTGGCGGAACTCAACGCTGCGCTTTGTCTTATTACCAAACTCAGGAAATGAAAATACTAAACTTTTACATTTCCTGGAGTGGGAATCGAGCCCACAACCTGTCGCATTAACATTACCTATTAATATTTAAAAAAAATATATATATATATATATATTGTAATCGACTAATCCACCTATTCACATCTACTACAGATTCTTACTTTTGCGTGTAACTAATTCTGGATGAAAGATAACCCTGAGAGATCTGTCTACAGGTGAAGGCCATTAGTGATCTGTCTCTCCGTCTTATACCTGCAGAGAGAAGCATTTCCCAAAATGTGGTGGTTCTGATAGCGGACTACTACATTGTCTACCCCTTCCATCTATATCCTCTAGGTGGACAACGCATCTACAACATCTTTGGTGTTGTAAATATCCATGGGCGAAGGTAACCACTTACTATCAGGTGGACCTTCTGCTCGTTTGCCATCCGTTATCCATAAAAAAAATAAAATAATAACACTTTCTAGGCAGCTTTTGAGCTTGGTGGGCAAAATACTTAAAAATATCGAGTTAAAAGAAAAACGTGAGACCGAAATTAATGTTTAAAGATAAATTTTTAGCTACTGAAAAAAAACCAGTAAAATTAGGAATCAGTAAAAATCTATACTGGAACCAGTCCATTTTAGTAGATGAATAAAGTTAAGCGTCACTAACAATGGACGAATCATGATGGGTTTTCGTTAAGTTAACAACTAAACATTTAGGGGAAAGGTGCTGTCGTAGCACAGTGGAGACCCGTTTAATGGGACATGATGGTTGTGAATACAAATTCTACTCAGTAGCATATTAACTTTTTTTTTAACTTCACGCTGTCCACGCTTCACGCACCTGTCGTGGCGCAGAGGCACAAGCGTGCGACTGTAAACGCGACAGGTTGTGGGTTCGATTCCCACTCCAGGAAATGTAAAATTTAATATTTTCATTTCTTGGGTTTGGCAACAAGGCAAAGCGCGGCGTTGAGTTCCGCCACTCGACCCGCAATGCCTCCATTCGGCGGAAAGTGGGGAACGAAATTTTTGAAAGAGAATGGAGTGTCTTATCACTAGGTTCTCAGGTTCCCTCTGCCTACCCTGCTATATGCGGGAAACAGCATATTGATAATAACAATATTTAAAAATTTAACATAGAATACGTAAAATATTTAGTAACTTAATAAAATGTTTATAAGTATATTTCTACCCTTTTTTAGGAAAATTACGCGGACAAAGGCGCATGAATCTTGGCACACTTATAGTTAATTTAGCGAAGGAGTGCAGAATGCTAACTTTTTTTTTAAATAATGCATAAAAAGTATATTAAATTAATAAAAAAAAAAATTTACACACACTATCAAGTCTTAACATTTATGTTTATATAAAGTGACATATACATAAACTAAGGACAACGCGTTGTTAACGCGTTAACGGAGACAATATGTGAAAAACGCTTTAAAAAAATATAAAAATATTAATTAATAGTTTTCTCTCTTACAAAATAATGGTTACATGCTAGATTTACTACAAATTTGAATTTTAACAAACAAAATTAAATTGTAACAAGCGTATACAATTTTTTATCATTATATCACGCGAGCAAAACCACGAGCAGGAGCAAGTATATTACATACATTAATTCGGTTATATCAGTATCTGTATTTTTAAATGAAGCTCTATCCAAGCTCTAACCAATTACACGCTACAATAGTACTTACATTGTATGTACCATTGTACAATGTACATGCAAGTGGAATTAAGAGTTTCCTGCTTTTTGAAGTCGGTCACAACTCTCGACGATTGTTGAATCATCGTTTCTTATTCATAATTTGGTTTTGATACAAATTAAAAACACTTTTACAGCGGTATTTTAAACAACATTAGTTTTTTTTTAGCTTCACGCTGTATCCCGCATATAGCAGGTTAGGCAAAGGAAACCTATACCATTGCGTACTTAGTGGCGGAACTCAACGCCGTGCCTTGTTACCAAAGCCAGGAAATGAAAATAAATGTCGCGTTTATAGTCGTACGCTTTTGCCTCTGCGCCACTCACACACCAGGTAAGCCGGTAAATTTAGAGAAACCGGTATATAGTTAGAGAAGTCGGTACATATATTTAGGGGAGCCGGTATAGGATGTAAAGTTATTTAGTATTTTCACTATCAAAGTTTGATGATGACCTTTTTTTAGGTGGTTTCAGAAAATAGATATAATATATAATACCCGAAAAACCTTGTCCGCACATAATAAGCGTAATTTCAATACGTACTTGAAAAACACAGCACCATTTTCCACATAATATGGTAGGCTGAGAGAACATAATTCCAAGACACTCCAGTTTTTTAGATTGACGCTTTCTTCCGCACTACACACATTAAACTAACAGCTCAAAAAGATCCTAGACTTAAAATAGCAACCAAGAACACTAATTTTTCAGGGGAAACCAAAAATTTTGCCAAGCACAAAAATTAAGCAAACAATCAACATGCAAATTGGGAATTAGCGGGACGCCGCTCTTTTACACACGTTTTACTTGCCAAGACGTACTTACAGATTACACGTATTTACATACTAGCTATAACCCACGACTTCACTCACGTGGCCAATGGAAATTACCGATAAGTTCATCATATATGACATATAATTCTTTCATACATATATTTTAGGTATCTTGAACCGTTTTCGCAGCGCACGCAACGGAAGCTCTCGAGGATGAATGATTTTCCCCGTTTTTTCCACATTTTCTATTATTTTTTCGCAACTAACAGTTGCAGCGTGATGTTATATAGCCTAAAGCCTTCCTCGATAAATGGTCTATTCAACACAAAAATTATTTTCCAATTCGAACCAGTAGTTCCTGAGATTAGCGCGTTCAAACAAACAAACATATATATTAGTGTAGATAAAACTACACGGTATTAAATAATACAATTAGACAGTGTGTAATCTGTACAGATAAGATAAGATAAGTCCTAGGGAAAATGGTGTTAGATTATGAAAAAGAACGAATGTGGGGAACGGAGTGCCTTAACACGTCGGTTCCCTCTGCCTACCCTGCTATATGCGGGAAACAGCGTGAAGCTAAACAAATTGAAAAAATAAAACCTTTTTTTCACCCCAACAAGACACTCTGAGACACTCGTGCGTGCTGAGTGGCGGAACTCAACGCCGCGCTTTGCCTTATTACCAAACCCAGGAAATAAAATTACTTAACTTTTACATTTCCTGGAGTCGGAATCGAACCCACAACCTGTCGCGTTTGCAGTCACACGCTTGTATCTCAGCGCCGCGACAGGCATTAATCTATCTATAGGATATCTACTTTAATTGACTGCACAGAGAAAATAGACACTATTTTCTCTCTATATATATTTCTAGGAGATAAAACATAAAAAATAAAATACATACTTGTATTGTTACAGTCCAAACTATCTTTTTTGATCGTCGGTTGATATAAATTGTATGTAAAATGCTAACAAAGGGGGCAAAGCAGCGTGAAAGCACAATACTGCCTTCAGGCTGAACTAGTGATGTACTTTAGTAATATTTGTATCGACATTTAAATATATTTTTACTAAACAGTAGTGAAACAGTAAGAATAGATTTTTTTTAACTTCACGCTGTATCCCGCATATAGCAGGGTAGGCAGAGGGAATCAGAGAATCTAGTGCTAAGACACTCTTCTCTTTCAACATGGCATTGCGTGTTGAGTGGCGGAACTCAAAGCCGCGCTTTGCCTTGTTACCAAACCCAAGAAATGAAAATACTAAATTTTAAATTTCCTGGAGTGGGAATCGAACCCACAATCGGTCGCGTTTACAGTCGCACGCTTGTGCCTCTGCGCCACGAAAGGCGTTACAGTTATATAGGCGTAAGAATAGAAAATCAAAGTAATATTTAGTTAATAGTAACTGCACGTTTAATGTCACATAGCGGGATAACCCGAGATAACCTAGTGTCTCGACACTCCGTTCCGTTCTCTCCGCCTCTCTTCTCTTTTCAAAACGGACAGTCAAAAGTGCGAACGATATTTAGTATATACTATGAATATATACAAGTAAGACGTAAATTAAAATAGAAAATAGTCCCTCAGAGTACATTTAAAAAAATATTGACTGTCTCATAATGATCGAGTTTGAATCAATTTCAAAATTAAAAAAAAAACTTATTTCCCCGGCCTAGATATACAAAATAGATAAAAAATGGAAAACGGAGTGTCAAAACACTATCTATGTACCAATCTATATACAGGGGATGCGGAAAATATATAGAAATATTAAAATCTCTATAAGTACCATGGATTGCACCTATAATACGCGGCAACAAAGGGAGTAAAGCAGCGTACACCGCCTTGGGCTATCAAACTATAGTGATGTTCTACATTACTATCGATAATACGAAAATAAAAATGATAAAATACCATAAGAAAATATCATAAAAATAAGAATCTTACTAATATGTTACTTTTCACACTAAAAATACAAAATATACTGAACAGACTTAGATAAAACTTTATGGTTACATAGCTTATACATCAGAACAAGTTTTTAAAGATTTATTTATTTATTTATTTCTATTACAAGTAAACCTTAACCTATAACAATAGTAGTTTAAATCACAATAATATTTGCCATTAAAGGTTAGGCTAACAGAATATGATGAATCTCTACCCTCCGTACTAGTTTAACTGTATGACGGTATGATAGTATTCCTCGCACACTGTCGCGTCATCGAACAGTATAGGCTAAACATTACGATGCTACCATGTATAGTTTTTAAAGATTAGTTTATAAAGATTCTGTATATTTTGGCGACAATTTAACGAATTTGAAAGTTAGGCTACATTAATCAATAAATCGTAAAAAAAATATGAGGACAGTCGTAGCGCAAAGGCAAAAGCTATACACGCAGGTTGTGGTTTTGATATCCGCTCTTAAAAAATGGTGTTTCTGGATAAAAAAAAAGTAGCTTATGCCACATTTTTTTCCTGGTTTTTTCCGATCTTAATATTTTTTATTATTTTAACTATAAGATATTCCTTAAAAAATATAGTATCTATACACATTAAAATGTAAAAGAAAAATTTTTACCACCACTTAATAAATGATGTAGGAGGAAATTTGACATACTTAAAATTTTACGGGAAAAACGGAGAAAATATATATTTTTTAAATAATTAATTAGAAATACGTTAAATTAAAAAATATTACACGTATAGTAATAGGGTTCTATGTGTATTTGATATACATCTTTATATAGTGATATACAAGTCGCCTTAGCGACGTTTCATCTTTTCCAAAAAACTTAAGTGTACAAATCTATATTGACGTTTCCCAAAAATTGATACTTTTTTAGTAGTGACTATAATTCTTATGGTGCGAAATATATCGAATATTCCTATATCTAAATGCACTTTGGATTTCTACCACAAAATAGACAAAAATTATGTTCATACACAGAGGTTTTATCACTATTCAAGGTGACTTGGACACAAAGTATAAATTCACCTTAAATATTACAATTTCACACTGTATCCCGCACGTAGCAGCGTAGTCAGTGGAAATCAGAGAACCTAGTGTTAAGACACTCCGTTCCCCACTCCACTGAATTGAGGTATTGCGTGCTGAGTGGCAGAACTCAATGCCGCGCTTTGCCTTGTTACCGAACCCAAGAAATGAAAATACTAAACTTTTACATTTCCTGGAGTGAGAATCGAATCCACAACCTGTCGCGATTACAGTGCGTTACACATAATCTCTAAATAAAAGGAAAATAACACAGTAAATAAACACACACTCCACCCACCGCACAAATTACACACACAATCATGTACAATGACACAAAAAAGAGACATAAAAACACACAAGAAGGAGAGAAAACACATTAACCAAGTTTACCCACACAGTGTAATACAAACAAAGTTTAAAAGTGAGTATAATTCGCATCCTATTTAGCACGTTTAATCCACTTAGCAGGGAGCTTGAGTCAGTGCGTTAAAAAGTATTTTTTTACTTCGCCACTAATAAAACTTCGCTGAATTGTGGTTTCCGGTCATTAGAGTAAACTGTTACGATAAAATTAAATGTCTTGAGATATATATAATTGGAAGTTTATTTTTTTATTTTATTACGTTTATATGACCGTGGGGAACAGTGTCTTAAGAGTAGGTTCCCTCTACCTACCCTGCTATATGCGGGATACAGCGTGAAGCTATGTATGTATGTATATGATGGTCAAAATACACAATATCTTAATAAACTGTGGCTTGTGTTATTTTGAAATATGGCGTTATCTATATATAAATACGTGAAGCAAAAACTTTGGATCCCTTTTTACGAAAATTACGCGGGCGGAGGAGCATGAAACTTGGCACACTTATAGTTTATATAGCGAAGGAGTGTAGAATGCTAATGTATTTTTAAAATAACGCATATATTAAATTAATCAAATAAATGTTACACACACTACCATGGTTTGACATCCATATCTATATAAAGTGACATATATATAACTAAAGACAACGCGTTATTAACGCGTCAACGGGGACACTAGTTACTGTTAAACTGTAAAGTTTTATCTCGATCTATTTAGTAGTTATTGCATAAACCCATCAATGGTCAAAAATGGTTTTATATTCATAATAGTAGAACGAATTTATCAAGTATCTACCAAAATCATTCATCTAAAACCTTTATTACGACTCCACGGTAGCTCAGTAGAAGAGCGTGTAAGTCAACGTCATGATTGTAGCTTCAAATCAAACTCATGAAATCATTCTTCTCATAGATATTCATTCAGTTGAGTTATTATAGATAGACAAGTCTTGACGTAAAATTTCATTATACTCATTTTGTTATAAATAAATGAACGAAAAATGCAGAAAATTAACCTAGCAAATTGTAGATGACAATATCATGTGCGAGGATGAAAAAAAGATACCATCGTGGTATAATTGGTCAGCGATTCACTGCAAATGCGGTTGTGGGTTCGATCTCTCCAATCGGGCCAATAATTATATTTAAACTGTTCATCCCCACTTAAGTAAAAAAAAGCGCGGTGTTGAGTTCCACCACTCAAAACACAACATCTCTTATTCAAATGAAAAGAGGAAAATAGAGCATCTTGACACTAGGTTCTCTCTACCTATTCGTTTTTTTAACTTCACGCTGTACCTCGCACATAGTAGGGCAGAGGGAACTTGGGAAACTAGTGTTAAGACCTTCTCTTCTCGTTCAACAATTCAATTCCAATCCCACTTTCGTGGACTTGAGTGCGTGGAATTGAGGCATAGCATGCTGAGTGGCGGAGCTCAACGTCGCGCTTTGCTTGTTACCAAACCCAGGAAATAAAAATACTAAATAATATTTAGAATTATCATTTCCTGGAATGGGAATCGAACCCACAACCTGTCGCGTTAACAGTCACACGCTTGTACCTTTGCACCGCGACAGGCGTTCAAAGAAAATAAACCTAATTTTAACAACTCTAGTTTAATTCAGAGAACAGCACATCACTATAGTCTATACGATTCAATCGGTTAACGGGAGGATTGGCGTAATCCTGGGAAACAAGGGCTGTGGTGTCCCTACTATAGATGTGAACCTGTTTACTTTGTGTAGGGTCACCATATGACGGGTGGCTGCGGTCGAATTTACGGTTTCACGCCGAAATTACTCAGTAAGAATTACTTACTACTTGACTACTTGGCATGAATAAGCTTCACGCTGTATCCCGCATAGCAGGATAGTCGGAGAGAACCTAGTGTCAAGACACTCCGTTATCTATATACTTGTCGAATAGCGTAACTGAACGCCGCGCTTTGCCATACCCATAGTAGGTAACTAAAAATAATTATCTATTGTACTATGTGAAAAAAGTACGAAGACTTTTATCCATATTTTCTTTATTTTCTGGTTTTTTAACCAAAAAAAAAACAATAAAATCAAGGGTATGAAATTTAAATCATATATTTCTGTTATTGAGGCCAGTCGTGACGCAGAGGCACAAGCGTGCGACATGATGTGGGTTCGATTCCCACTACAGGAAATGAAAGTATTAAATCTTATTTAGTATTTTAATTTCTTCTCTCTGATAACAAGGCAAGACGCTGCGTTGAGTTCCGCCACTCAGCACGCAATACTCCAATTCGGCGGAAAGAAGGTAACTGAAATGTTAAAAGAGATCGTAGTGTCTTAACACTAGGTTCTCAGGTTCCTTCTGTCTACACTGCTATGTGCGGGATACAGCGTGAAACTGTTTCTACCCATAATACGAGCAAAATATGTATGAACCTACTTACTACCAATGCAAATTATTTTTTTTTTTTTAACTTCACGCTGTATCCCGCATATAGCAGGGTAGGCAGAGGGAACCTGAGAACCTAGTGTTAAGACACTCCGTTCTATTACAACTATTCCGTTCCCCACTTTCCGCTAAATTGAGGCATTGCGTGTTGAGTGACGGAACTTAACGCCGCGCTTTGCCTTTTTAAGAAACCCAAGAAATGAAAATACTAAATTTTACATTTCCTGGACTGGGAAATGCAATTTAATAATCCTATAATAATCAAAACTATGGTAACCACAAAACATAATATAACTAATTAATATCTACAGTGTCAGTCTGTCTGTGCGAGTACATCGGCGGCGCATAAAGGGGGATATTCAGTTATTCAAGCCCCAGGCGATGATGCGAATGAAAGGTTATTAAACGATTAGTTGAAAAAGTAAATTGTGTCTATATAGTTTTATCTGTTTGTGAGTATTTTGAATATGGCCGTATTATATTCAATTTCAGTATCTATATATTAATACGTGAAGCGAATTTGTACCATTTTTTATGAAAATTACGCGGACGGAGGAGCATGGAACTTGGTACACTTATAGTTTATATAGCGAAGGAGTGCACAATCATAATATCTTTTTAAAATAATGCATTAAAAATATAATAAAATAAATGTTACACACACTACCATGGTTTGACTTGCATGTTTATATAAAGTGACATTGCGTTGCTAGACAACGCGTTGTTAACGCGTCCACGGAGACACTAGTATGTAAAAATTTTTAAATTTTCATACGGACAAGATATGTGTTATTTCAAAAAGATATTTTTAAGCAGGGTTAATAGAATGAACCTCTTTACTTAAATCATTGAAAATTATTATTACAAATAAGTAAGTAAAGGTATAGTATAATAGTGAACAATTAGAACCTTGACATTTTTAGGCTTGATTTGTTTTAAACTCTGCCTACGCCCAACTAGGCAATTATTTATTGAAAGAACACAATATAACCAAAAATAACTGTTTTGTAGTAGTCCCAAAAAACAAGAAAAACATAAAAATTATAGCAAACATTATGTAAAAATCAAATAACCAGTTATAAACTTTATACAATGTATTGAAATATCAATTTAAATAGCTAAAACACACCAAAAGTTTATAAAGTAAGAACAATTGAACAAAAGCGTTCAAAATAATTCCGAAATGAAATAAATTCATAATACTTGTATATTTTTAAGGTCAAAAAGGGTCGAAATTAATGTCTAGTGTTGAGACACTCCATTCTCCACTTTCCTGTCTAAATCAAGACATTGCGTGTCGAGTGGTAGAAATTTCAACATGAAATAAATTCATAATAAGTACTTTTATATGCGACGTTGAGTTCCGCCAATGCCTCAATTCGGCGGAAAGTGGGAAACGGAGTGTCTTAACACTAGGTTCCCTCTGCCTATCCTGCTATATGCGGGATACAGCGTGAATAGCTATGTATGTATGTATGTATGTATGTACTTTTATATTTTTAAGGTCAAAATGGGTGGTCAGAGAGAATCTAGTGTCTAGATACTCCGCTCTTCACTTTAGGCCGAAATCAAGACATTGCATGTTGAGTGGTAGAACTCAACTTCACGTTTTGTTTTACTAAAGCGGAAAAATTAACATAATTAAAATATAATTCGTTTCTTCCTGTGAGGATTGACCAAAACCAATCGTACTAACATAGACGTTGTAGAGGCAACAAGGCCATTTTCAGCTTATTAGATATCTCTAATAATAGACATATTATTAATCATATTCAAATCATAGTGTGGAACGGAAGGTATAAGAGAACGGAGTGTCTTGATACTAGATTCTCAGGTTTACTCTGCCTACTCTGCAATGTGAGTGATACAACGTAAAGTTAAAAAAAAAAAAAATGTGTTAAAATTCCTCTAAATCAATTGCACTACAAACAGAACTTAGACCCGCTGGATGGCCCCAAAACCAATTGCATTTATAGTTACACATTTGTCCCATCTATTTCCGGCTAATCAAAAAGAACCTACTTTTAAGACACTCAGTTCTTCACTTAATTTTAATAATAAAGTACAATAAAATTAACTACACTAAAATCCCACTAGAAATTTCTACAACAAGTAGGATTCGAACCCGCTATCTCTCTCCCAATACAATGGACCCAAAAACAAAAAAGATTTCCAAAATAAATATCACCTAATTATAATAGTCTTCGGCCAACAATGTCGTTAGCATTTCATTACGGACGTCAACAGAGGCGTTCAGGCGAAAACGAAAACAACGAGAAAAATTAAAAGTTTGATTTGCTCAGAGCAAATTGAAATTTCTTCGGGTGGATTTATTTTTCTTTTGTGTGCGTATTTAATGAGAGCACCCACCACGCTGTTTTTTGACGTCGTGTCGTTACTTTTTGTATATACGTAAAAGAAAAAGTTTGGGACGCTTTTTTAAGAAAATTATGCAAACAGAGGAGTATGAAATGTTGCATATTACAAATTAATTCGAGAAACAAGAGCAAAAATCAATATTTTTCATAATAATGCATTACACATACATTAAATTAATAAAATAGAATCGATTAGAAATCTCTTAGTACTTCATAGTGGAGATGGTACTAAAGAGGGGTTCAGACCAAACCCTGGGACACTTTCATTGTTGGGGGATCCTCTTTGTACGTAAACATTTTTTTTTAAATATTACTAATGTTGCCTTAGAAATACTTTCTAGAAATTTCCAAATTATAATTCTAGACCAACCTAGATATTTAAACCTTACATAAGTCGTGTATTAACCTAAGTATTTGTTTCGGCAAATGGCAAGTGTTGTTGTTTACCAATTTATGTTGTTATTTATAAAAAGATTGTTTAAAAAAATATATTTTAGCTATTTTATATGTATTTTTTTATTTTAAAAGATCTGTCTTCGGTTAACTTCTTCACAAGCTTAACATTAAAAAAGAAGTTTCCAAACCGCCGCTGTTCAAAGTTCCTGAAGTGTCAGATCCATCGATGTTGTACAATCGATCTTGGAAGGTACGAAACATTTTGGTACAACAAGTAAAATTAAAAAGATACTTAAAGTAAATTATAAGGAAAATAAAGTAAAAATGTGTTTTTTACATAACGGTAACTATTTTGTTCTCTTTTTTTAGCTGCACGCTGTATCCCGCATATAGCAGAGAGAACCTGAGAACCTAGTGTTGAGACACTCCGTTCCCCATTCCGCATTTGTTCCGTTCGGCATTGCGTGCTGAGTGGCGGAACTCAACGCCGCGCTTTGCCTTGTTGACAAACCCAGGAAATGAAAACACAAAACTTTTACAATTCCTGGAGTGGGAATCGAACCCACAACCTGTCGCGTTTACAGTCGCATGCTTGTACCTCTGCGCCACGACAGGTGTTAAATACTAAATAGCACAAACAAAACCAGATTATTTCACTAGTCACAAGGAAACTAAAGCACTTTGTTAAAAAGATTATTGTATTGGAGCAAGCATTAAGAATTCCTTCACAAGCGCGTGAGAGTGAAATTGACATGACAGATATATGAATTATATATCAGGTAGTACTGACGTTAAATCTTTCTTTAGCAACTAATACTGCTTGTTACTTTCATACGTTGGGGAAACTGAACTTGACATGTTAAGAACATGCGATAATAGATATAGAATATAATATAAAGCACGGTGTTAAGAGCTGCCACATAAAACCCAATATCTATGCGGAGAAAGAACGGAGTGTCTTGACGCTAGGTTCACAGGATAAAGCGTGAAGCTATTTTATTTAGAATATTTAAGTAACGCCTGAGTCAGATGTTTACAGTTTCTATAAAAAAAATATTATGTCATTTTAAAAACTACACAAAAAAATATATGTTAATATTAGATGGCTAGGTTATTACGGCGCAGTGGAACTGTGTCCGTCTATAAAAACGATTGATTGTGGGGTCGATTATCACTCGGTGAATGTTAATATATTCCGCCAATCAAACAATTTTCAATCCAAGACTCTAAATGCTAGGTTTAGTTTGACTCCGTTATATCGGAAAAATCGCGAAGCTGAAAAAAAAATCCGTCTTTGTTTTGCATAGATAAACATAAAACACAAAAACCCGCCTTTCCCGTTTTGATAAGATTTCCGGGAAATCCTTTCTTAATACTCAGCCCCCCGGCGCGGCGTTGAGTTCCGCCACTCAGCACGCAATGCCTCAATTAGGCGGAAATTGTGGAACGGTATTGTTGAAAGAAAATGGAGTGTCTTAACACTGGTTCCCTATGCCTACCCCGCTATATGCGGGATACAGTGTGAAGTTAAAAAAAAAGAATAATTACATAACGCAAACCAACATAGAGACTTATCACTTAGTTTTCATCTACTCGTAGATAAAAACGCTTAACATCTAAGCTTACTTCTTCTTTACTTACGATATCGAACAAAATGTTGGTCTTTGTTTCATACATCTACAGGATAGAATCACCAAATTATCTTTACAGCATATTTCATATATATATATATATGTATGTAAATAGCTTAGTATCGACATCACTGGCCGTAGCTCTTACTGACATGTTAAATGGTGTAATAAGTTACTTTTTTAATAAATTATTGGTACCTACTTGGCAGTGAGGCTAGCGTGGCGCAGACACGATAGAATGATTACATTCATACATACATAGCTTCACGCTGTATCCCGCATATAGCAGGCTAGGCAGAGGGAACCTAGTGTTAAGACACTCCGTTCCCCACTTTCCGCCGAATTTAGGCATTGCGTGCTGAGTGGCGGAACTCAACGCCGAAGTTTTAAGTTAAAATAAGGTAAGATAAAGTGCGGCGTTAAATTCCGTCTTTAAGCACGCAATGTCTTATTGTGATATGAAAGCGGAGACCCTTGACACTAAATTCTTTCTTCCTATCATATACTTGTTATCATATTAACTTAGTGTTATTTTAACTTAGTGTTAAGACACTCCGTTTTTTTAAGATTTCCGTACCCGTAATTGAGGCATTGCGCGCTGAGTGGCGGAACTCAACGCCGCATTTTGCCTAGTTACCAGAGTGTGCAAATGAAATGAAATTAATTAACATAACCATATAATATAATATTATATAATCATACCCTACATAATATAACAAAGCTTCTTCAAAGAGAATAAAACAATAAGAAAATTTAATGAAAATCTCTAAACTTGCCGCCATTGATAACTCTGAACCGGCTTGATCCGGTTAAAACTAACCGGGGCCAATTAAAGCCGGTAACTTACAGACACCTTTGTTATGACACTTTGTTAATTTTGAATTCGTGATTCACATTTTTAATTTAAAACAAATATTTTTACTAATTTTACTATATTATTATTACACTTATATATCGGTTTTTAAGAAATGGTATATACTAGTGTCCCCATTGACGTGTTAATAACGCGTTCTAGCAACGTATGTATATGTTACTTTATATAAACATGGATGTCAAACCATGGTAGCGTGGGTAACATTTATGTCATTAATTTTATAAATTTTTATGTATTATTATAAAAAGATATTATCATTGTGCACTCCTTCGCTATATAAACTATAAGTGTGCCAAGTTTCATGCTCCTCCGTCCACGTAATTTTCGTAAAAAGGGATCCAAAGCTTTTCCTACACACGCTGCCATGGTTTCAAAGTCAAAGTCAAAGTCAAATAATTTTATTCAAAGTAAGAAGTTACAAGCTTCATTTTTTGAACGTCAAATAATTTACCACCGGTTCACTAAATTTAATGCCTCAGACCTGAGAAGAACCGGCGCAAGAAACTCAGCGGGACTTCACTAATTAGGTAATAACCTTTAACACACAAACGTCTTTTTACAATTTTTTTAAATTGTAAAATGGAAAGTTCTCGGACGTTTTCTGGGATCCTATTGTAAAAGTATACACATTGTCCCATAAAAGAATTGCGGACTCGATGCAATCGAGTTACAGGCGCTGCAAGTTTAAGCCTATTTCTTGTATTTATATTATGTGCATCGCCAACTTTGTTAAAATTATTAATATTTTTCTTAACATACAGTACATTTTCAAAGATGTACTGAGAGGCAACTGTTAAAATATTAATTTCCTTAAATTTTTGTCTTAAGGAATCTTTAGGGCCTAAGTTATAGATTGCACGAATAGCTCGCTTCTGCAGGACAAAGATCGAATTAATAGCGGCTGCATTACCCCACAGTATAATGCCATAGGACATAATACTATGAAAGTAGCTAAAATAAACAAGACGTGCCGTTTCCACGTCAGTCAATAATCTAATTTTTTTAACCGCGAAAGCTGCTGAGCTAAGTCTATTCGCCAATCCGTCAATATGAGGTCCCCACTGTAACTTGGAGTCTATGGTGATACCGAGAAATACCGTAGAATCAACAGGATCCACGGCTTCACCATTCAACAGTACATTGGCTTTAACAATTTTTGTATTAGGCGTTCTGAAAATGACGCATTTAGTTTTTTTACTATTCAATAGTAAGTTATTAGCACTAAACCAATGTACTATTTTAGTAAGAGCATTGTTTACATCGTCATAAACATTTAGACACCTTTTCATTTTAAATATTAAGGAAGTATCATCAGCAAACAATACTATATCATGGCTCTTTCCGACAAGATATGGTAAATCATTTATGTATATTAAAAAGAGGAAAGGACCAAGAATAGACCCCTGTGGGACCCCCATATTGATTAGTGATCCAGGAGATTTCTTGCCATTTACATCAACCCTCTGAATCCTGTTACTTAAATAAGAGGCCAGAAGATTGAGTGCACGTCCTCTTATACCGTAGTGGTGTAGCTTCATGACCAACGTAGAGTGCTGAACGCAGTCAAATGCTTTGGACAGGTCACAGAATATACCAAGAGCATCCTGCGATTCCTCCCAAGCCTCATAGATACTTTTTAAGAGATTTATACCAGCGTCAGCAGTAGAACGACCCTTAGTAAAGCCATACTGTTTTTCATGCATAAGATTATGTAAATCAAAATGCATTAATATTTGATTTAAAATAATTTTTTCAAAAATTTTACTGAATGAGGGTAGCACAGATACTGGTCGGAAGTTATTGGGGTCTGATGTGCTACCCGATTTAAATATCGGTATGACTTTACTAAATTTCATCAGGTCAGGAAACACACCATACTCTATACAATTATTGTATATATTCGCAAGGTAAGGAGCAATAGCGTCTATTATATAACTAATCAGCTTCACAGAGATACCCCATAGATCCGATGTTTTTTTGATATCTAGGGAATTAAATGTCTTTACAATGTCTCTTGAGCTGACTGATTTAAATTTAAAATCTACTTCACATTTCTGTACGCTCTCCTTAAGCAATGATTCAGCGACGGTTGTGGAAGATATAAGAGTTTTGGTTGTTGAAACCGGAATATCAGCGAAGAATTTTTCAAATGCACACGCAACTTCTTGATCGGATCTGGTAAAACTATTATCAATATTTAATTTAAATTCACAGTTGCGATTCTTCGCCCTTCCAGCCTCAGCTTTGACATCCATGTTTATATAAAGTGACATACGTCACTACGCAATGCGTTATTAACGCATTAACGGGGACACTATTAACTATAACAGTACCCACTAACATTACTAGCAACATCAAACAAAAAATCAAATTAAACTCAAACCGGCGAAAAGTGGGAAACGGAAATGTTGATGGAGAACGGAGTGTCTTAACACTAGGTTCTCTGGCTCCCTCTGCCTACATGTGCGTGTGAGGGATACAGCGTGAAGCTAAAAAAACTCCGCCATCATTCGACAAAGTCGGTCAAAATCGCGTTCAAAATCACCGTTAGATACACATAAGACCAAAGCTAATAGACGCTTGTTAAAAATAAACTCAAGTCTAATAATATATAGACAAAACCAAACACAAACACTAGTGCAAACAGACCCCAAACTATATGCATTAAGGGAACACTCGATGGGTGGTTCCATTACAACGTGTTTGGTCAGCGGACAATCTAAGAACATTCCTACTTAATTAATCTATGATATAACTATACTAGATACCTATACACCCATACCTCGCTTTGCGTCGGGGTTACGTTCAAAATAAACACGACGCAAAATGAAAATAGATTTTCTATAGCAAACCATTTAATAATCGAAGATAGGTTTCAGGCTTACGAAAATACTACCTTTTAAAAATAAAATTGAACAAAGCAAATTTTTTTAAACATAAAATAATATACAAAAAACGTACTTTTTTTTTTCTTCACGCTGTATCCCGCTCCTAGCAGGGTAGGCAGAGGGAACCAGAGAACCCAATGTTAAGACACTCCATTCCCTTTCAAAAATTCCGTTCCCCACTTTCCGCCGAATCGAGGGATTGCGTGTTGAGTGGCGCAACTCAACGCCGCGCTTTGCCTTGTTACCAAACCAAAGAAATGAAAATATTAAATTTTACATTTCTTGGAGTGGGAATCGAACCCACAACTTGTCGTGTTTACAGTCGCACGCTTGTGCCTCTGCGCCACGACAGGCGAAAAACGTATTCAATTAAACAAAATAAACTACATATTCATTTAATAATAGTTAGAAAGTGAGTCCCTAAATTTTGATGGCATGGCACAATGAAAAACAAAGGTGCTGCCATAATTTAGAAAAAAAAAATTATTAAAGAATCCAAAACAACGCAACTTCGAAAATCTAGCGACGCACAGTGAAAATCAGTAAAAATTAAGCAGCGACGCAACTTCATAACTTCGTCGACGTATTGGTGTACTATAAATATTGATATTGAGTTCAGTCGTGGCGTAGACAAGCATGCGGATATAAACGAGACAGGTCGTGAGTTCAATTCCCACTTGGAAATGAAAATATTAAATAATATTTTGTATTTTCATTTTCTCGCTCTGGTGACAAGGCAAAGCGCGGCGTAGAGTTCCGTCACTCAGCACGGTCCTCAATTCGGTGAAAAGCGGGGAACGAAAATCTTAATAGAACGGAGTGTCTTAACACTAGGTTCTTATTCCCTCTGCCTACCCCGATATGTGCAGGATTACCAGAGCGTAGAAATGAAACTACTAGCTAAATACATAATGTTATAAATATTTCCATTTCCTGGAATGAGAATCGAACCCACAACCTATAGATATACTAACCTATATTACGCTATACTTGTCGTCATTGTGAAGCAACCTCAGGACAACATTCGACTGTAAACACGGAGGTTTTGGATTCAACCCCAATACCCACCTTATAAACAAATCCCATCGCAAGTCGACTTATCAACCTATTCACGCTCGGCAAACATATTATATATACCATAACATATAACGCCTGTCGTGGCGCAGACGTACAAGCGGGCGACTGTGAACGCGACAGGTTGTGGGTTCGATTCCCACTCCAGGAAATGGAATTTTTCATTTTCTGGGTTTGGTAACAAGGCAAAGCGCGGCGTTGAGTTCCGCCACTCAGATGCAATGCCTCAATTTGGCAAAAAGTGGGGAACGGAGTGTCTTAACACTAGGTTTCCACTGCCTACCCTGGTATATGCGGGATACAGCGTGAAGCTATGTATGTATGTATAGCCTATTATATAATACCACATCTTAAACTTACTATATTACCAAATAATACAATACAATTTCAAAGAGCTTCACGCACTTAAATATGTTTGTTAATTAGTATACATTTATACACAGGAGGTGTCTAACACACGCTTTGTAAATTATTTATTTGCTATATTACTACAATCATTTATGAATTTAATATTAGCTAAGCAATTCGTTTGTTCGTCTTTGTCTGGCGTTAGTTAGCGAAAGGAAAAGGTATTTTTATATGTATATTACCGCTAATAACACCATAACTTTTTACTGGGTGTACCAATTTTGATATTTCTTTTTTATATGGTAACTAGAGTTTCTGATGTAGCTGCGTTTAGAGTAGTTATTGAGTTATTCGTAATTATTTTATTATCTTTTTAGCTGGTTGACGCCGGTTGAGAGCATAGTGTCAAGACACTCCGTCCTTCGCCTCCAGCTTGCATTCGAGATATTTCGCATTAAATGTCGGAACGGGAAGGAAGAAATTTTGTTTTACCATTGCGGAGAATTAAAAATAATCTTAATACAATTATTCCACCAAGTACGAATCGAACCCACAACCAATCGCGTTTACCGCCAGAAGCTATCCGTCTGCGGCACAACAGCCACAACATAAATTAACAAACTACAGAAAATTTCCCTTCACGTTTTAAAAACTGAAACACTTTCGCTTCGCTTGAACAAAAGGTGTCAGTGTTCACCGGCTTTAATTGGTCCCGGTTAGTTCTAACCGGATCAAACCGACTCAGAGTTATCAATAGCGTCAACTTAAATTGAATTACCTTTTTGTTTGAGATCTTTTCATTAATAACTCTTCTATATAATTTAAACACACAAAATGCATTAAAACTGGTTTTGTTGTTAAAGGCAAGTTATTGTTTTTCAGTTTTACGCTTTATCCCGCTTAGAAAGGTAAACAGGAAGAACTTAGAGTACAGACACTACGTTCGCCACTTTCCAGTCAAATTCAAGACTTCACGTGTTAAGTTCAGTGTTTTACTAGTGCCGAAAACCAGAAATAATATAACTATAATTCTTCCCCCCCAGTGCATTGGCATATTAACTAATTCCTCCAGAACATAGGGTAAGTAGAAATTCAAGCCACAACACATTCAATCAAGCACCAACTGCATTTTTCCATGAAATGATCTATTAAGTTATTGCTGTTGGCCTTACAGACTTTAATAGCGATGCCGATGGAGAGAGAGCAGAGTACTCTGACCTTGCCAAGTTGCAATCACTACATGACTGTTTGAGTAGTCGATGGCCGCAAGCGTTGCACCTGAAAGACTCGATCCTTACGGCTGTCGAATTGGATCACCAACTGCACCATTATGGTATTATTAATACGTGAAGGGAAAACTTTGGCTTCCTTTTTAAAAAAACTACGCAGACGAAGTATGAAATTTTACATACATTTAGTGTTCAAGGAGAAGTGCAGACAACCAATTTTTTGGTAACAATGTATTAAAAATAGGTACATTAAATTTTCCTCAAAGTTTGTTTTTTATAATTTAATTTTCTTTTTATTTTGAACCTCTGTATTTTTTCTTGTAATATTATCACTATATTTGTTTATTTTGGAGCAAAAATGTAAGCTCTGAATAAGTGGGCGTTGATTGACGCTGCGCTGCAGTTTCCAACTTTAGCAGTTGTCAACGTTTTTTTTGTTACTGTATAATAATTATAAAACCCTATTTGTTCCTAATAAACTTTATTTTAGTTTATTTTTATTTTATTAAATTAATAAAATAAATATTGCTTACACTACCACATATTTGACATACACTTATAAAAAGTGACATGATGACGTGATGACATGAGGCAACGTATATTTTGCACGTCAATGGGGCTTAAGTCTTCAAAACAGCCTTTTTTTACTTTATAAATTGAAAAGAAAAAAGGTGAAACCAACACTGACAGTATGCAAATGTCTGAACTATAATTAGCATTGGCAAGTCCTACGTAATTAAAATATTTGAGAACTTCGAATACGAGACGCTGAAACTTGAATAAAAATAAACAATCACAAAGTTATAATTTTAACGTATGTATTCAATTTTTTTATTTTTTCATTTATCTTAACTCGTCTCACACGTTTTTGAGGTAGAGAAAGTCTCCATTCTCTCTTTAAACAAAGATATAGTGTTACGTGAAGATTTTACTTAAAATATTACTAAAAATTAACTAGATTTTTAGACCCAAATGCATTTAGACTCACAAATTGTCGTAAAATACTCCAATTCCCTACTGCAAGCATGATATTCCTGGTACGTATTATCTATTGTATACCATTTACATAACACAAGAATCAAACTCCTAACATTTAAGCAGTTATTCACAATCGGTCTCATATAAGATAAGTCGATCCTCAACAATTCGACAGCAATCAAAAACATTATAAACTACATCAAAACCGGTTAACTCACATCAACCAACAGGTGTACTTCAGGTGACCAATCTGGGACCGGAATTGTTAAAATTTTATACTAACGACTGTAAAAATAAAATAAATAAGAAATGAAACTGTAAAACATACGACTTTTTAGTCGCTCAAAATAGATCGTCTGGTGCTTTGTCGCACGATCATTAGGAACTTTTTGTTCAAACGCGACACGATGTCTAGCGACGCTGGACACTTAATTTTAGCAGACTTAAAATGGAAAAGTAATTATTTACGCGATATTTCTTTTGTGTGTACACACACGAACACACAATGCAACAGCAATTACTAATAATTGAATATGAAACAGTAATAGAATTTGATAGGATAGCACAATACAATATTATGTATCTGTATTATTTTAAAATTAAAACTGTTGTCTTTCTCATAGATCCAATAATTTTCAATTTACTTTCCTTTAAACATTTATTATTAAATTTATTTTATTTGGAGACCATCGAGACGCAATGAGACAGCCTTAAACTACACGCGAATAGTTGTGGATGTGTCCTAGTTCTCTACTCTTGTCAGACCAAGGACAATTTTAATTCACGGCGGAGAATTGAGAACAAGAGAGTCTTGACACTAAGTTAGCAGTATAACCGCTAATAAGTACTAATAAAATCAAACACCATCATCATCTAATTGTATCTATGTGGCAACATGATATCAAATGATAAAAAAACATATTTCATCACTTCCAAAACCAACCAACGAACACCCATCCATCTGTTCACTTTCGAGAGACAAACAAAAAGGAGAAAAAGTTTCGACATTTCAACATGACGTATCGTGAAATATCAAAGGAACTTATAAATAAATCACGTTTTCAATCGTACCGAGATCTGTGGGGCACAAAATAAACATTATAAATTGATTCGACGTAGAATAAGGGTTTAAGTGACATGCCGCAATTGATGGGACGGTGGTCAACATTGTTTTGATTGTTATCGTGGCTTTTGTCTTACTTTGTATTTACTTTCTTATCAATAACATTTTTACTGCATTTTTTTTCTAAAATTGTGAGACTAGATATTTACAATAATAATTCCTCCTTCATGTGTTCTCCATACAAAGTGACATTGACCAAACGTCTTGTGGTCAACTGGCACGTTGAAGTGCCATATTTAAAGAACTAAACTAAGCTACAACAATTACACTATAATCATTGAAAGTTTAGAAAATTTAATTAAAAAACAGGCCATCTTGACACAATAGCTAACTGTAAAAGCAACAGATATAAATACACTAACTAAATCATTTTCCTTTTATATCTACAAAATATTGTCATCATATAGATATTCGCTAAATAATGTTTGCACATTGAACATCTAATACATAGTTATTTTATATAATGAATCACATATAAAATATTTTTTAAATAATTTAAATCTCCCCACTCTTCTAGGGCCAAAAGTATAATTAAGATGCATCACTCAACACAATATATTGATCAAAGTTTAAATCATTCAAAGAAGTCGAAAACGGAGTGTCTTTCCAAAACATTCCACTCTCTGCTTCTCGTAGGTTTCTCTCTACATAGCAATCTACTTTATATCCTTACAAAACAAAGAATAACAAAAAGGAAAATTAGGGAAAATATATTTAGTTGTAGCCATCAATCTGGGTGTGACAAAACCAACGCAATCACGAGTGGAGAGAGCTCTCAATTACAACAAATCGCTCGGACGATCCCCATTTTAATGATACATACATAAATTGTGCGGAACCAATTGTAGGGGCCATCATTTACAGTCAGTCTTGAGATTTACTTTCTGTGAGGTTTTATAGGCCTCATACAAACTTATATATAAACAAACATTTTTATTTAAAATGCACATATATTTCTAACATATACATAATTAATCATAACTTCATTGGCTAATTGTTAGTATTTTCATTTCTTGGGCTTGGTACCAAGGCCTAGCGCGGCGTTGAGTTCCACCACTCAGCACGCAATGCCTTAATTTGGCTGAAAGTGAGGAACGGAATTGTTGAAAGAGATTGTTTTAACACTAGTTTCTCAGGTTCCCTCAGCTAAATGCTAAAGCTAAAAAAAAAAATCGTGGGTTCAATCGCTATTGTATTAGTAAAACAAAACACGGTGTTAAAATCCGCCACGTAGCCCGCTATGTCTCGGGGAGTGGATGTGTGATATTAGGTTTCCTATGTCTACCTAGCTATACAAGCGTGAAGCTAAATTTGGATTGGAATATCGTATTTTCAGTGACACCTCACTCCTTATTTTCAATATCTATTGTCAATTTAATTTAAATTATTTATAACAAGTACTTTAAAACTTAAACTATAAGCAGATTAAAGTTTGAAACAATAAATTTTTCACTAGTATTTTTTTATTCTTTTCTAGAAATATAAGAAGTAACTTCACGTGTATTTCATTACTAATAACACACGCTGTTTGGTAAAAATCGTATAACATCGTATTATAAACGTGAATATTTGTAAAAATGTTTGTTAATATTTCATGCAAAAAGTACTGAATCGATTTAGATAAAACCTTTTATTTTTAGCTTAGAGGGAGCCTGAGAACCTAGTGTTACGACGATCCGTTCTCTTTTACAATTTCCGTTCCTCACTTTCCACTGAATTGAGGCATTGCGTGTTGAGTTGCGGAACTCAACGCCACGCTTTGCTTTGTTACCAGAGCGAGGAAATGAAAATACTAAATATCATTTCCTGGAGTGGGAATCGAACCCACAACATGTCGCATTTAAAGTCGCACGCTTGAGCCTCTGCATCACGACAGGCCTCTAATTTTACAAATATTTTGTGAAATTTTCCACAACATGCATAGCTATCATAAATTAACCTAGTATCGGAAATCATCCATAGAATGCATTTTATGCACGAACAAGGAGTGGTTGAGATTTAGTATGACATGACATTTAATTACTAAGATAGGTGCAGTTTCAATTATCAATACGCTCCTATGTAATTATCAATATTATCTTAATAAATCTACCTCAATATTTAACCGATTTCAAAAAAGAGAGAGGTTCTCAATTTACCTGTTTTTTTTTGTGTAGCTACTTAACATTTTACTGGGCGTTTCTAATGTAGTTCAATTTAAATTTAGTTATTCGTAATAATTTTACGTTAGTGTATTTTATTTGGATTCGGTTTTCTTATTTTGAAAAACTCTTAACTATTTAAGAACAGAAAACGAAAATTCTACCATAACTCAAAGCAGGCATACTTTGGTAGATACGATTGTCAAAAATATTGAAAGTCTATCTACTTCAAAGCCTTCAAATGCCTATGTAGTATGGACTGATATTGACCAAGCTAACCGCGGGCACACAACTAGTATACTAAAGTTAATTACAATACTACACATAAACTATACTCTAAAGCACAATAATTCTCACTTAATTCTCTTCTCTCCTTACAAATGAAAATTTAAAGATGCAAAAAGAAAACAAAAGAAGCCCATAATAAAACTACTTTACATATTTAAAGTAGGCAATAAATTTAAGTTCATACATACATACACACATCCGGCTGTGGCGTCAGAGCATAACGCTTAAACGTTGGATACTATCCAAAGGCTTCGCGAATATAATTTTAACAACAATTTATTAAATTCCTTGAATTGTATACTATAGTAGTATAATTAAATAACATGAGCTGTGCACAATGCTATTTTGTATTGTATCTAAAATTTATATTAGAATTTTTATAATTAAGATCTTAACCAAAAAAGAATATGACGTCAAATAAAATGCAAAATTAAGTAAAATTATTACGAATAACTCTAAAACTACTTGCCCCCCTCTGATCCCCTGAGCTGCTACCTTGGTCGCTGATCGCCTAGCTGGGCCTCACACGAGGAATCGTGGGTCTCACCCGGCTGGGCTGATCGCCCGGGTGGCATACGGCTCTTTCCCCCCCTCCCCCTTTCGACTACCATCCTTCTTCGGTTCCCAAACTGGAACTGAAATTGTAGACAGAACCCCTACAGAGGCTTTATGGGCCAACCCGAAGACCCGCCCATATTCATGGACGGAGAAGACTCCCATGGCCATAGGCCTAAGAGCCTGAAGCCATCACCCCTCCTCCCCAGGGAGGAGAGCGAAGACCCCACATAAAACTACTTGTTAGACCATAACTAATATAAACCGAACCACAGGACAACACCCATCAAAATCACTACATTATGAATGAAAAAAATAATCATCAAAATAGTTTCTCGCAACAGTAAAAAGTGATGCTACCACACAAAAAAAAACACTTTAATTAAAACCTTCTGGGCAGCGTCCCGTAAGAGTAGTCCCGTAGTTTGATGGTAGGAGGTTCGTCCTCCGTCTGGCTCGCAACCACTATCATGTTTTAAGAGGAACCGCCAAATATCTAATGATGTGTTCCGGTTCGATAGCACGTAAGCCGTTTTCCCAATTCCCACCCATCCTTTCCCCAGAATGTGGTGGTTTCGATGGCGAACTGCCGCGGCTACTACATTATTTCATCTTCCTCCCATTTGAACACTAGGTCGGCAACGCATTTATATCCATGGGTAAAGAACCACTTACCATCAGGTGGTCCTTCTGCTCGTTTGCCATCCTTCATCAATAAAAAAAACTTGTTTCATAAGAGGTTAGGATAAATAAGACAGGGTAAAATTATTATATTTCACCGAAAAGAAAGAGCACTTGAGAAACTCTTTATCGAGTCAAAATTGTATTACGTAATTATAGTACAAGTCAATTGACGTACTAATTAGAAAAGATGAATTTTAAAAGAAACTATCTTAAACGAATTCAAATAAAAAACAAACAGCAATCAAATAAAAAAGAATCATCAAAATTGGTTCACTCTATAAAAAGTTATACATAAACACACAAAAAATACAGTCGAATTGACAACCTCCTATGCTTTGAAATTAGTTGTAAATATATTTTAGATAACCTGACGGGAACACTTTACAGCATAAATGGTGATTTATCTACCTGGATAGACATGAGTTTCATCAGCTCCTCTTTACCTATACCTCAAAATATAAAAAAAAATACAATAAAATAAAACAAACAAAAGACGAAAATAACAATTTAAACAATTTCTATAATAAACTTCATTGAATTTCTTCGATCAAATAAAAAATGTAAATATTAAAAAATCATTTACAAGAACTAATAAGTACTTAATAACAAAAAACCGTAAGAACAATAGATACACAGTACTAGGTATAAATTGAACGAAACATTCACATCTGTGCGTTATAACTGAATATAAAAATTGTATGTCAAGTCAATAAGAGTAGAAGAGGCGTAAGTGAGAAATTAAATCATTTTAAAATATTTAAATTTTACATTTTTATAAAGCAGAGTAGACAGAGAGAACTTACAGTCAATGTTTTCCAGTTTTCGTCCGATTTGGAAATTGCGTATTGAGTGACAGAATGAAACACCACATTAGTGTTACTAATTATAATATTCTTAAATGCTATCTGCCTACTTTACTCTAAAAAACCAAATTCAAACAACTACAGTGTTCAAAAACCTGCCAAAAATCTTTCTCGCTACAGAGATACTAATAAAAAAAAGGTGAATAAGGATTTCGACGCAGCTGGTTTTTAAGAGGCACGGGTTCAATTCCCGCTATGTTAAAATATTTATACATTTCCAAAAATATTTTTCGTCTCCTAAATGATTAACACTATAAAGTATAAGTAAAAAATCTAGTAATATTTTGTCATAAAAAACAAATTCACTAGTTACACCACTTTCACTTCCACACACACCATACATTGTTTTAAGTCCTATAAGATTTCCCCTAGCTTTCCAAAAGTCCTGCGGTCGACATCAAATACTCAATCGACCCCTAGCGTTTAAACTATTATACTACGGAACCACAACCCTCTCCAATAAACCTTTAAAGAATTCCTACCCCTTGCAAAGTTAATTTTAGCTCTAATTACAATTTGCATTTGATTTTATAGCCTGTTTAATCGTTTCGTCAAATCGGGGGTATGGAACTTCATTGAAAAGAAATACTTTCACTGAAGTGGTCGATATTTTGTCCAGGTGTGAATATACTTTTACATATACAAAGGCATATTAACTAACAGAAATTACGATATTTATATTTTTAAGTTCGAGAAGAAATTTCTTCAGAAGAAAGGGCGAGGAATATGGAGCTGTTCCTCGGATTTGCGACGCGAGTACGAGTATATGGTTATTAATGCCACCATCGAAATAGGCGCTAGAAATAAATTGATGATAGTTCTAAACAAGCCAAGACCACTTAGCAGATTATTGAGAAAATATATAAAGCCTTAGCGGGAACTTTAAACGTTAAAGCCAGCCTTCCTTATCGCGTAGGAATTTCTAGAAATCTTCTCTCAGTGTTTCCCTACACTTCGTAAAGGAACATACATGCCAAATTTCAGCTTCTACCGTCCGGTACTATTTCTTGTATGTTGTGTGTGTTTTTTGATATATACAAAATCATAATTATAGTAAAGACTATCTGAAATAAATTATATTATACATATTTCATTTTCTAATGAGTAGTCGGAAATGAGTTAGCTCTGGATATTGAAACTGCTACTCAGGGAAACCAACAAAACCTACTTTTGTTGGTATAAATTAGTCAAGTTTACTTTTAACTAGTTCCACAAGGTAACTGATTTTGACCGTTACTTCAATCAAAACTTTTGTATGATTCATATCTTTTTATTTATTTAGTACTAATTTGAAACTATATCTACATTACTTTGTATATAATTCCGATGTTTCATTCGAGTTTGGACATTTTAAAAAGAACCCTTAAACCTTTACATAGATCGGTTTCAGGCACTCTCCTTGCAACCCCTGGCGACACATACCACCATCGGCCTTCATATGTTAAATATACGGTATTCTTGGGAGTTTCTTATTTTCTTCTTTGATATGACCACACAAAAAGCCTACTCATGTTTTTAGTTATGTTTCCACGTGCGTTTCGCATGACAATTAATAATTGATTTATCAAGAACAGTCTTGAATTTTAATCTAATTATAGCTAATGCACGTTATTGGAATTTATTGTAGCCAAAACAAGGAAAATCCTATAATAAATATAAACATTTTCCATTTTGAGATTTGAACCCACAAAACACATGATCAAACAGCCATAACCCAACTGAACCACAAAAGAGTCAATTTGCGGTTACAGCGGTTGATTTACTGCATCTAGTATTCTATATTGAGTATCTACTGATGTTGTGAATACAAATCAAATTATCTTTGGCATCTATAAACTAAACAGCTGCGTCACAGATTATTTAAGTGTAATAAAAACAAATAGGAAACCTACAACGCCTGTCGTAGTGCAGAGGCACAAGCGTGCGACTGTAAACGCGACAGGTTGTGGGTTTGATTCACACTCCAGGAAATGGATTTTTTCATTTCCTGGGTTTGGTGACAAGGCAAAGCGCGGCGTTGAGTTCCGCCACTCAGCACGCAATGCCTCTATTCGGCGGAAAGTGGGGAACGGAGTGTCTTAACACTGGTTCTCATGTTCCCTCTGCCTACCATGCTAAAATTAATTATCAATAAATTATACACATACGAGTACTTTTATCATTTAATAACTATGTTGAACTATAAAATATAATTCAAAATAATGAATTAGTAGCTTAAAAATAATAATGAATTTGATGATCAAATAAATGACATTAACGAATCATATAAAAAAGAATCAGCAAAATTGATTCACCTAGTAAAATAATGATGCCATAACATACATAAAAACAATCAAATTAAGAACCTCTTCCTTTTTTGAAGTTCATTAAAAATCCATACACTGAATTTAAAGTTCAAATAACCGACTATGTCCCTCCAAAACATAAATGTGATACATAAAAACAACAAATTAAAAAGTTCAAAACTTAATCAAAAACCAACAATATCCCGCCCAAATCACATCACTCTCCCATACCTAATTAAACCATCAGCTCACAAATCATCACATTTTTATCAAGTTTTCATTTTAATAAGCCTCTTTGAAATCCGACGACACGTAATGTATCCTAAAGCCATTCTTTATCCCGATCTTTTAAACTGTCACCGAGAAGGACCGAGCACCGAGCACCGAGGACCGAGGTCCACTTCAAAAAGGTGTGGAGACGTCTCTTTTTATATGAAATGAATTATATTCTTAATTGATGACAGGGACGCTGTTGTGGTTCAGTGGAGACACGTATATATGGTATTTATTGGTTCGAATTCGATTTACATTATTTTTTAATTGCAGTTTTACGCTTTTTCAAGTATAGCAGGGTAAATTGAGAGAACGTAGTGTCAAGATACATTATTCAACTTCCCACCAGGATTTGAGACATTAAGTGTTAAGTGACGGAACTCAACGCCGCGCTTTGTAAGACTAAGCGAGGACATCTAATTACAATCACTTCCCGAAAGGAAATCGAATCCGTAACCATCATGTTTAAAGTAAAGTTCTGTTCCACTGCATCGTGATTCTATTTTTTCACTAAGTAATTAATTATCTTTTACAATAGATACACGCGAATTCTGTATCGGAGAATGGGCTAATTGGAGAATGTAACCTAGCGGTTCCGTTCTACATACATTAGCCGATGATGTATGAAGAATGAAGGTAAGATACGTATTTTAATTTTTTATTTGAGTTTTACTCTTTATCCTTAGGGTAGAGAATTGTTACGATTAGGTATACGCGGTCAATTTTTTTACCTTTAATACACTCATTTTTTTTGCATTAATACGATAATAATGTTTTAACTTACATACAACAGTAATCAAGAGAGAACAAAGTGATTAGTCACTAAGACAAGATCCAAAGATAAAGTCGCCGCTACTTTTATGACTAACACAGATAAAGGTATGTCTATCAATAAATTAAAATGTTTTATATCCACAGATTACTAAGGCATCCCTATAATTATACCTTAGTTAAGAATACTTTGGACGAAACAACCATGAATTACACCTAAATTGGTCAATTTAAAGGTTTATTAAGATATTTAAGTTGTTAGGAGAAGAAACTCCTTAGCATTCTATTGGTTCACTGCAAGTGCCCATCACGTTACTCAGAGCAGTGCCTGGGACAAGCGACCCAAGTACTAAACTTGATTATATGTTGAATTTTGAACGCATAATAAAAACTATATTTCTGACGCCATCGTGGCACATCTTGATAGTATATTAGCACCCACGATAGTCGTGAGTTTGATAATTTTCAAAAAAAAAATTCCTCGGCTTTTATTAAAATAATCCGACATCAATCCACCTCAATAAACAACTAAAAGTTGTGAAAATTAAAAAACTGGGCTTTCCCTGCCTACCCGTATGAAATATTTTTAGCTCCCCAGGTGTTACACAGGGTCGTGAACCGCGGCGACCACTTACCATCAGGTGACTCGAACAATTGTTTTATTTCCCATAACAAAAACAGAGAATATCCTTAGCAACTCCAATATGTAAAGCAGTTACGCTTTTTTTTAACAGTGACGGAATTAAACGCCGCAATTTACCAGACCAGTGTAAAAAGAAACAAAAATAATAAAAAAAAAAACTATCATAAATATATTAAAAAATCATAACAATTTCTTTATCTAACGCTACTCCATACCATTAAATTCAACACACATGTTTCACACATGTAGCGGAGCCCTATAAAGACAATATCGGAGGAAACACCAATGAAACATTTATAGATCCCTCATTTATTATAGAGATACGATATTTGAGATGTTGAGATTTATCTCGTGTAGGATATGGGTCATAGATTCAAATCTTCAGGGTAGAATAGACCAGTGTTTATGGGATTTCATTTTATGCGAATTATGAAAATTTATGCGACATTTCGTCGCGGTGCAGTGGGACCGCTGACTGTAAACGCGATTGGTTGTGGGTTCGATTCCCATTCAGGGAAATGATTATATTTAAACTATTTTAATTTATCCACTCTGGTAATACAATGGGCGGCGTTGAATCTACCACTTAACACGCAATACCTCGAATTCGGGCGAACCAATTTTGGTGTTTTTTATATAGTAGAGCTTCTAATGTGGTTTTCCATTTAAATTTACTATTACAACTATTATTATTAGCTTCATAGGTAAGTGGGGAGCAGAGTGTTTTAACACTAGGTTCCCTGTGCCTACCCTGCTATATGCGGCATACAGCGTGAAGCTATGTATGTATTATTAGCTTCACCTACTGTATCCCGCGTATAGGCAGGCAGAGGGAACCGAGAACCGACGTGTTAAAACAGTCCGTCCTCTTTAAGTAGTTTTTGAGTTATTCGTAATAATATTACTTTTTAATGCAATAATTAACCAACAAATTCCTACAACCCATCATTCAAAACCTCTCAAAAGCCATGAAACAGCAAATATATTAAAAACCTAACGATACTTCTAGGTAATACGACCATGAATCACTACAGACTACAGTACATACTATAAAATTTATCACACACCAATATGAGCTAACAGCTCACAGCTTATCTCGCTTACTCACTGAAATCTTTCCTGGAAGGTAGATAGCTTTATTTATAGCTTAGTTCTACAATTACTCATAACCGCATTTCGTTATTTTAAAAGTGATATAAATTTTGTTTGACATGTGACTCAGTCAATACGGAGGTTGTGACTTCAAAGCCTTTGAGAAAAAAAATATATTTGAATATGAAATATTTATCGTTATATTATCGCTAACTTCAAGAAAACCGTAGTAAAATGTAGCCTAAACTAGGCAAAGCGCGGCGTTGAGTTCCGCCACTCAGCACGCAATGCCTCAATTCGACGAAAAGTGGAGAACGGAGTGTCTTAACATTAGGTTCCCTCTGCCTACCCTGCTATATGCAGAATACAGCTTGAAGCTATGTATGTATGTTATATTGATGTATAATCCTTAATTTATTTAGATCATCTTAGCAGTTTTTGTATGTAGAAATAACATATCGAATTTATAATAGTAGTACGATAGATAGCGCATTGATATGATTAGCCAAGTAGTTAAGGGTCTTAGCAATACGTCTCTAAATAAACGGAGAGTGGGGTAGGGAGTGACTTAACACTATGCTTGTCTTTAACTTCTTTGTAGAACTATGCAAAATCAATAAAGTAAATAAAATAAAAATATGTATCGAAAATGAATTGGCGATAGAGTGACAAAACTAAATAGATAAAAAATATCTAAAAAAGAAATTTAAAAGAGAGTGTAGTGTGGAAAAAGTAATATTTTATGAAAGGAAGATATTTTAAAAGACCTAATAAAAGATATAGATCATAAAGATTCAAATTAAATAAAAATTTTGCTACGTTCAAATACATAAAAAACATATTATTATAATGAACTCTAAAAATAATTTCAAATAATTACAAAATCAACAGTTCACTAAACCCAAAAAATCGATTACTCCAAGCAGAAATCTAATTTAGTAAGCCAGCTTACAACAAACAGCCTATTGTCACAAGCCAAAGTTATCTAAGCCGTTTTCCACAAACTTTTATCACTAAATTTCCATAGAACAAAACAATACTTAGTCCGTTTGCAAAGTTTTGAAAAGAAACAGTCGTAAATCGAATTCCAACTTCAGTGACCTTTAACAATCTTTACTACTTAACGAATAACATCTTATAGAGAACAATCCGCTGAGTTGTCATCAAATTTATATTTAAAAATATATTACTTAAATTTATAACAATAAAAATGAATGTTTGTCTGTGTCATCGATGAACTCAAAAACTAATGTAGCGATTATTATGAAAATATGTATATATATATATGTATTTTTCCCCGGAGAAGGTTTGTATAATATGCTCATTGATGCCACTTGCCACCAGGTTGAGCTGCAGAGTAGCAACTTCTGCCTCGTTCAATCGATTGTCATGAAAATTAGTATGACCATATATTTTTACACAGAGAAATATATAAAAATGAATGTTTGTCTGTATGACATCGATGAATTCAAAAACTACTGTACCGATTATTATGAAAATTGGAATATATATGTATTTTAGTTGTTGGCGTAGCAACGCGCGTCGGGTACAGCTAGTTTATAATAAAGACATTTCCCTTGTTTTAGACAAAATGTGCTGTTTCAAAATTAAAGCATAGTAGTCAGAAAGATTTATGTTGATCGAAACCGAAACCTTGCATATTCCGGTGATAAAAATCAACGCCGCTCTTTATTTTACTATAACGGGAAAAATAAAAATAATTTAAATATAATAATTTTCTTAAATAAGGGATCAAACCTAGGGCCATCGCGTTAACAGTCAGACGATGGTCTATGCGATGGTCTCAATAAGAAATCTCAAAGTTCTCTTTTGTTACCACTAAGCAATTCACTAAAAATAAAAAAAAAAAACACTTTCACGCTTTTACTCGCATAGTAGGTTAGTCAGACAGAAGTTAATGTCAAGAAGTGTCTCTCCGTGCTCTATTTCCTGCTCGAGAATTTAACGACGGAATTCAACACCGCTCGTTGTTTTACCAAAAACGAAAACAATAAATAACTCAAAAAACGCCTTAATAAGACAAAAGAATCTGGCTTTGAACTCATAACCTAACCAGATACGTCCCTCATAAATGAACCACTGTTTCTTTCAATTGCTACTTTATCAATGGACAAACATTACTATGCCGGTGACCCAGATACGGCGATAGATAGCAGCTTATCAGATATAAGGTGATATATTCAATAGATTCATATAGAAACGGTCCTTTGATGTAATTTATAGATATTTTAATGTGAATTTCTTGAAAATGAATAAGAAAAAACAGCTCAAATTCTTCATACTACCTATAAATATAGTCAATTAATTTTCTAGGATATAATTTTATGGAGAAGACAGAGAGAATCTAATGTTGAAACACTAGTACAACAACAACAGGATATAGTGTTAAGACACATAATCTAATGTCAAAACACTACATTCTCCTCTTTCCGCTTTCCACTTGGTCACGACCAGAATAAATAAATTAAAATAAATTTATTTATTTGGATCATCAACACAGCGAACACTATCACATATTTAAAAAAAACAATATCCTTAAAATAATTACAAAATGCCACCATGTTCGCAATTGTAGGTGATGACGGCGTGAAATTAAATATATTACGTTTTTCCGAGTGTTGAACATAGAACCCTTTAAAAATGCTTAAACTTTAATAAACTATTTCTAGAATATTCTTATTATAATTATAGTACTTTTACAGTACATTCCATAAATAAATAAAAAATAACACAATCAATTCACCACTACACAGCCACACCTCCAACGACTACATAATCTGTGGTTATGTTCATTTTGGCTGACGTTTGTCTTTTGGCGCGAATCGTTGACAGTGACAGTGACAGTTGGTTCCCGCCTAAATTGTTTAATGAGCTTCAGAGGTCGTTCATCATGCGACAAGATAAATATTTTAAATGGATAATGGCTTCTGAGAAACAAGAATGTAATGTTAAGAATTTACATGCGAAAATGTGAATGATTGAATACCACGCGTCTTGGGGCTGATACTAATAACCAAGTAAGGAGATATGCTTTTCATATATACATATATAAACGTATATTACTTATTTTTAATATTATTTTATTTCGTACTAGGCGTGAACAGGTTATATAGGATAAGTCAACTTGCATATACATTTTTTCTTTAAATTACAACAAAATAAAAAAGTCGGGCAAATCGTTGTAGTAGTTTTGGTGTAAAGGAGTATTTAAATAATTTAAAAACTACAACATTGTGCATGGTATTGAAAATACGTTAAAACTAGCTGTAACCTGCGGTTCCGTTTGCGAGGATTATAGTATCCCTTGTTTTTCCTATTTTTTGTAGAATTTCAAATATCTCTTTTATATCTTTCCCTACACTCCCCATGGAGCCATGTGCTAAATTTCAACCTTCTCTATAGCGAGCAGTTTTACCTGTACGTTGTCTGTCACTCAGCTTTGTGTATACAGATGTAATAAGTGTTAGAAGCTTCATACTAAAATTAGGTGCATACTGCCAAATATAAAAATTAGTATGACATTCAAAAATATAATTAATATTTTTTTTAAGAACAACTATCTTGTCTTCTTATACACTAAAACCTCATATGTACATATATACATAATACGTCTAATTTCCTCAAATATTTTTTTGTTTCTCTCCTCTATATGTGTATGTACGGTATATATGTATGTATGTATGTATGTATTTATTATATTAAATTATAATTACTTTTTTTTGATGCACCACTATTCTGTCATTCTTTTATAATAATCAATTATTGGTTGTTGCCTATAAAAAATCGCTATTAGTAATAAGGCCGCCATTGCTCATTGATTTTGGTTACATACACAACATATATCAGAATTGCATACTTTCATGTGTGTGCAATAAAGTATCATTATTAAAATAAAAACCCAATCTAACCAACTATTCGAACCCGCACTCAACCCACTGCCTAACGATTCAACTCTAAACATTATTTAACGTCTCCAATGAGAGAAGCATAAATAATCATCCCAGCAAATTACCCCGAACAAGCGGGTTTACGATTGATGGGAACGCTGCTTGTCACTTTTGTCTTTTTTTCTTTTAAAATTAGTGCTATTGATGATGCTATTTCTGTATTCAAATGAACAATTTTCAGTGTATAAGTTAACTACTGTCGTGGCGCAGAGGCACAAGCGTGCGAATCTAAATGCGATAGGTTGTGGGTTCGATTCCCGCTCCAGGAAATGGAATTTTTTATTTCCAGGGTTTGGTGACAAGGCAAAGCGCGGCGTTGAGTTCTGCCACTCAACACTCAATTCGGCGGAAAGTGGGGAACGGAGTGTCTTACCACTAGGTTACCTCTGCCTACCCTGCTGTATGCGGGATACAGCGTGAAGCTATGTATGTATGTATAAGTTAGTTAAGGCTATAAAGAGAGACGTGTTACTATTCTTTTATCCAATTCAATTTTAATATTTTTGGAGACACGATTATTTTTTTAAAAGTATGGTATTTCAGCTTCACGCTTTATCCCGCATAGCTGGGTACTCAGAAAGAACCTAGTGGCGGAACTCAACGCCACGCTGTGTCCACAGTGGGGAAATAAAAAAATATTTAAAATGTTAACTTAAGCAAAGAAAAGAGTGATGTGCCACTACTGTTTTTACCAATGCCATTTTCTTGAGACACGGTGAAATTATTGAAGTATCTATGATATTTGCAGCTTAACGCTTTATTCCGCATATTTAGAAGCACAGAAAACCCAGTGTCAAGACACTCCTTTCACCCAAGATTGAGACATTGCGTGTGAAATGGCGGAATTCAAATTCGCTCTTTATTGTATCACATCAAGTGGGAATCGAACCTACAACCACTCACATTTATAATCAGAGACTACCCCACTACATCACGAGGGCAGTACCATTTTAACATTTTCCGAACAAAACATGTATTAAAAAGCATTTAAAAAGATTACCCCAAATATATTCCCTCATAATATAAACCCTACTAGGGTAGGGTAGCTAAACCACCCTTAAAATGCCACTTACTAAGTAATACCGAATGAGCCAAGAACATATAAATCAAGCAAATCTTACTTAGCTGCAGTCATTTACGTTTAAAGTGTGAGCTTAACGGAAGTTAAAGTTACTGTTTTTGTTTTTTTTTTTTTGGGGCAACCATAGGGTTGAAATATGTTATGTTTTTTTTATCTTCACGCTGTATCCCGCATATAGCAGGGTAGGCAGAGGGAACTTAAGAACCTAGTTTTAAGACACTCCGTTCCCCACTTTACGCCGAATCGAGGCATTGGCACAGGCGTACTGAGTGGCGGAACTCAACGCCGCGCTTTGCCTTGTTACCAAACCCAGGAAATGAAAATACTAAACTTTTACATTTCCTGGAGTGGGAATCGAACCCAAAACCTGTCGCATTTACAGTCGCACGCTTGTGCCTCTGCACCATGCCGGCGTCATATAAATCTAATATAAAATCTTACTTAGCCACAATTATTTACGTTTAAAGTGTAAGCCTAGCGGAAGTTAAATTTACCGATCGTCATAAATTGGTAGACCCCGCCTTGAGCTATGAATCAATGCCACAAAAAGCGGTGGAGACGCTCAAGATATTGGACATACACTTTTTTTGTTTTCGCAAGAAATAGATCTATCTTTCAATTGATAGATCTTGATTTCTATTTGAGAGATAAGTTTTCGTTGAATACGTAATTAGTTTGACTGTACTGAGGTTATCTATAAATTCGCCATTGGTGGTCGTTGTAGGGCAGTTCCTCACTCTGGTAAGGCAAAAACGCGGCCTTGAACTTCGCCATTACACAAGCAATGTTCAATTTTATGGGGAAAGTGGAAAACGGAGTGTCTTTACACTAGGTTCTCTCTACTGCTGGATGAAGCTTGAATCTATAAACTTTAGGTATTTTTTAGTGCATGTTAGAAAAGAATAACACAACACAATGTTTAAAAATACCTAGCGATATACCTCATATAGCCTTTGGCTTTTTAAGTTATTCCTCCACTATCATTGACACTGTGTTCTAGAAGTTTAACTTAGGTCTCCCTCTACAAATCAAATATAACTACGTTCTATATTTTTTCTGTTACAGTTTTAGAGTTTTGACTAATCAATTCGTCGGAAAGTGGGGAATGGAGTGTCTTAACACTAGGTTCCCTGTGTACATACATGTTATGATACAACGTAAAGCTATGTATGTATGTATGTATGTATGACGAAGACTAATCTAGCTCAAAGCACTTTATGACAGACCAGACAAACGAATGAATGAACTGTAAGAGAACTAATATTCTAATTAAACCAATGAGAATAAATATTCAGTAATGGGAATACAAATCGAAAACTAATTTATATAGTTAGAAATTGCTAATTTAACCAGATTTTTTTATTCTTTGTCTTTACAATATTTATTTTATTCTATAAATCAAAATAACAATAAAACCTAACATAGTATATAATTATTATGCAATTACAAAAAACTCAAAAACTAACTAAAAATTACTAGCACAACCATCTCTAAGCCAGACTGTTACCCTCTACAAAACGTATTATAAACTCTGTTGGGATTTATTTAAAAGTTATTTCCATAAACGATGAAGTCGTGTCTCGCAATAACTGCGCGGGATTGTAACACTTAGGGGCGAGGTAATAAGAATATTTACTTGTTATAATTATGATAAACACTTAAATACGTATTTTGGGCTAAAGTTGAAGCTATCGTGGTGCAGGGACTGTAAACGTTATTGGTCGTAGGTTCGATTGCTACTCGATGTTATAATTAAATTAGAATTATTTTTCTAAAAAAGACACAAGATACGAAGAGATACTTAGAATGAGATGTATAAAAGAAAATGTTATAGTAAGAATGAAGAAAAACATGCTCAAGTGGTTTGGGCACGTCGAGAGGATGAGTGATGAAAGAATGGTGAGAATGATATATGAAGGAAGCAAAGGTGCGCGGCAAGAAAGGTAGGGGGAAACCTCGGTTGATCTTCGAGAACACAATATCAATCATACCGTAGGTAGGTCACGTAAGGTAATGACTGTGGACGAGGCGAAAGAGGTATGCAGGGACCGTAGCGTTTGGCGCTCCGTTCTCTCTGACTACCCCGTTAGGGATACAACGTGAAGTTAGGTAGGACAGAACATAAGACTTAGTGCGACGCTGAGATAAGCCAATAAACTCACAATGTCTCGAGTTTAGGCAGAAAATGGAGAACGACATATGTTAACTTTAGATTCTCTATGATTATTCTGCTATGAGGAATAAAGTAGGAAGCTGAAAAATAAAATATATTAAGAAGATCATATCAAGACCTAACTAACTTTGAATTGAAATACTAATTGATCACTTTATAAAGAAGCGTACAATATTCTAAACCTGTAGTATACATAATTCACACTTAAACTTTCAAAACCATAAAAATAAACTGTTTTGACTAAACGAACATTCAAATAAATAAACCAAATAAACAGATGGCATAGTAATTTTTAACGTTAGCTTCGCCTTGCCTCCTTGTTTTGGTTAGCTTCGCTTTATACATCAATATAAAAATATCTTGCTATGTTCTTTTAACCCACTCCTTGCCGATTTTCTTGAAAATTAGCATACTTGTCCGTACTCGATGTCGCAAAAAGAAGAAACTCCATAGTAATCCATCAAATCACCATGCTTATATCGAGTTGCAGAGGAAAAGTTCTGAACAGTAGTTAGAATTGGCGACCCACGTGTAGACGTAAGGGCCCCTTTAAAATGCACATAAATGCTTCACTTTCAATGTGCGAGATCCTCTCTCTACATAACCTTTGAAAAGATCCTACTAATACCACCTATGAAGTGTGTGCTAAAAATTAAATGATTTACTGTACCCGAAACTAGATACACTCACGCATACAGCTACCATTTTTTTTAGCTTCACGCTGTATCCCGCACATAGCTGGGTAGGCAGAGGGAACTTGAGAACCTAATATTAAGAAACTCCGTTCTCTTTCAATAATTCCGTTTCCTACTTTCCCTTGGATTCAGGCATTGCGTGCTGAGTGGCGGAATTCAACGCCGCACTTTGCCTTGTTACCAGACCCAGGAATTGAAAATGTTAAATATTATTTAGAATTTTCTTTTCCTGGTGTGGGAATCGAACCCACAACCTGTCGCGTTTACAGTCGCACGCTTGTGCCTCTGCGCCACGACAGGCGTTATCAATATAGCAAAACCCTGTTTTCGTCGTATTAGTTCCTAACTACAAAAAAAATAGCAAATATATATGTATGTAAAATTCTATTATCATACGTTTCTAGATAGAGAAATGAAACAAAAAAATAAACTCTATTTTAAACTTTCAATCCTTTAGCACTTAAAGTTTAAAAAAAAGACACAAATGTCAAACAAAGTAAAACCAAATTTATAACTGCGAGCTACTAATAGTTGACTACGCTTATGGACTTAGTTAAAGTTAGTGTGACATTTTTAATTGGTTCAGAGTACATCTATATATTAATACTTGAAGAAAAAAGTTTCTACCCGTTTTACGATAATTAAGCGGACGGAGTATGAAATTTGGAATTATTAAGCTTTATATGGAAGAATTTGAGCAAGCCTATATTTATCACAAAGATGCATTAGGAATACATCAAATAAATAAAATAAGTATACTGTACGTTGTCAAGGCAACGCGTAAACTAAAACTTATCACAAAAGTATTTAGAGACCAATTATTACGTCGTTCCATATATCTATGTCAAAGAACCTTAAATATAATTCATTGACAACAGCAATCTACCCCTAAAATATAGTATTCCAAGAGGTGCGGGTTCGAGTCCCGCTATCATTCTTTTCTTAGTCACATACCAAAAAAAGAGAATATATTTTTATAACCATTCCTTTCTTTCTATATGCTTTAATTTTAACGTATTTTTAATATCATTCATGTGAGACACTATAAAAACCAACCGCTAATCTCTAATTTCCGCTCTCTTTGACCCAGAACAGTTATGTAAATAGTAAACAGTATGACATTGAATACATTACGCCATCTATAATTAAACAAAGCATCTAGCATTTTCTTGCACAGCAGCGCAGGCAGAGTAAATTCAGAGAGTTAAAACACTTTGCTCTCCGCTTTTCTCCTAAATTCGAGTAGCCTATCGTAAGCTCAACGCTGTACTTTATCTAACTAGGACGCGAAAATTTATATAATATAAAGGAAATAATAAACCAATTCTTAGACTGAGTATATGTAATATAAACCTCTACCTGCGTACACTAGACCAATACTTATATAAATATTAGGCACACAAAATTTGACCCGTAAACTACACCAAAAAGTACCCATCCTAAATTAAATTGCAATAGATATTCAATTAACATCATATAGTAAGACAAAAATCACTTCAATCGCTAGCGACAATCGAGAACTCCACTCCAGTTCCACACGTGGTAAAGAAACAAAATTATAAATAAATTTTAAATTGTAACACTTCCCCGCTTCCTAATCGCCGAAACGTGCTTTTCTTAACTACTATTTTAAAACTTATGGCGTTTACACACTGCGTGTAATGTCGTTGCGTTTGTTTCCTACCGGAAAGTACTCAATCTTGCTATAGAGAGGTATATTTAACTACATAATTCTTAAGAATTATCATAAATATGGACTTAAGGCACTGCCATAATAAGTTAAAGATTCGATTCCTGTCAGGGGTAATGGTTTATTTTGTAACATAAATATATGCTCATGTACAAAAAGTTTTCACACAAATCAACTGTACTTTAACTTATAACATACATCATGGTAAATATAGGGAATATGTATCCAAATAAATATTAAATAAATATGTTTTAGACATATGTGTATAGATCCAAATTTATTTTAATAACATATTACTACTGATAAAGAAACACAAAAGAATATTGTGTCATTGAATATTGAACATACATTTGGCCTGGAATATATAAAACGATAATCATTGACCTATATAATATATTATCTTTCTATTACATACCTGTAAAAGGTTTTCGCCATGACTTACTTAACTTCACGCTTATCCCTAGCGGGGTAGTCAGAGAGAACGGAGCGCCAAACGCTACGGTTCCTGCATACCTCTTTCGCCTCGTCCACAGTCATTAACCTCTTCATGCATGCCCTCCGGGGGGTCCTCATGCTTTTTACGTGACCTTCCTCCAGTATCATTGATACTGTATTCTCGAAGGTCAACCCAGGTCTCCCTCTACATCTCTTACCGCTCACCTTTGCTTCATATATCTTTCTCACCATTCTTTCATCACTCATCCTCTCGACGTGCCCAAACCACCTGAGAACGTTCTTCTTCATTCTTACTATAACATGACAGATGATTGAAAATATACTCGTACGTTAATTGGATAGTTTAATATTATTTTTTGATCTTTGCCAACAGAATTAGACGAATAAAGCGAACAGTTGGCAGAACCCCTTCTTACCTATATAATATTATATTGAAATAAATATATATTTCTATTCTACGTATATAACCTCCCTATCCCACACACCCACATTAAAGAAGCAGACAAAACTTAATCATAATCTAACATTAAAAAAAAAAAACCAACATCAATATGACGTCGCTCTAAAACGGTAACTTTTTCACAAATCCCCGCCCTAGCCAGTTAGCGCCATCTGTCATCGTGTTTGACAGTTGACAGCGATTTAAAAATAGAAGCATTTCAAAGGGACCCGTTCACACTGTAGTGAAACGTCTAATTTGTTGAAATGTAAACGTGGAAGGGACATAAAAGCTGAATACGTGAATAAAACTATCTGTTAACGATGAGGCCGATTATATTTTAAATGTTTAAAATAACTGAGAGACTTCTATGGCATTTTAGATACAATCTTTGCATTCTTATATATTATAATAAATGACTATTCTAACTAAAGCGTAACGGCTGTCGTGGCGCAAAGGCACAAGTGTGCGACTGTAAGCGCGACAGGTTGTGGGTTCGAGACACACTCCAGGAAATGTTAGTATTTTCATTTCCTGGGTTTGGTAACAAGGCAAAGCGCGGCGTTGAGTTCCGCCACTTAGCACGCAATGCCTCCATTCGGCGGAAAGTGGAGAACTGAATTGTTGTAAGAGAACGGAGTGTATTAACACTAGGTCCTCAGGTTTCCTCTGCCTACCCCGCTATATGCGGGATACAGCGTGAAGATAAAAAAAAATAAACTAAAGCGTTTTTAAAAAAGGTCTTAAGAATTTAACGTAGCAAGACTCGAATCCGCGCTTCTCGTTACCCGTTAAAGCGTTCTGACTACTAAGCCATACGCTCTTAACCAACTCAGCACCCACTTCCAATTTTTTATTCATTCTAAAAATGTTTTTCTTATTGTAATTGTTTGAGACTTTAAAAATAATTAAAAATATGTCGATTTTTTTAAATATTTCTTTAAATAACTAGACACAACAATCTAAGAATAATTCGGCTTACCTAAAATAAATTTTAAAACCCCGTATATAATTCACATTCAATACACGCATTAAATAACGCAACTAAACACCGCATTTAACCATAGCAGAAAAAAAAACTTACTAAACCTACACCTACCTACGATAGCCTCAACCTGCTAAATCTCCTAAACAAGTCAGTTAATCAAATTCAACTACGCTAAAATTAAATGAATATATACCAAACAATAAAGAGGTAGGTACGCCGCAATAATTCGCGTAATTAAGACGAGAGGTTTGCGGTTTTGTGTAATTCTAGATGTAGAATAGTAATGTCCAAATTCTAATACTAGCTTCAAATAAGTGTTTAATTTTTTTAACTTCACGCTGTATCCCGCACATAGCAGGTTAGGCAGAGAGAATCTGAGAACCTAGTGTTAAGACACTCCGTTTTCATAACAATTTCATTCACCACTTTCCACCTAATGAAAACATTGGGTGCTGAATGGCGGAACTTAACGTCGCGCTTTCCTCGTTACCAGAGCGAGGAAAAGAAATTACTAAATATAAATTATTATAAATATTTAATAATTAAATTTTCTGGAGTGGGAATAAAAGCCGTTGTAGCGCAGTGGGACAACGACTGTAAGCATGATGGGTGTGGGATCAGTCCCAGCTTGGAACACTGACTGACTGACATATAGCAGGGTAGGCAGAGGAAACTTGAAAACCTAGCGTTATGACACTTCGTTCTCATTCAACTATTCCGTTCCCAACTTTCCGCCAAATGGCGTGGCATTTCGTACTGAGTGGCGGAACTCAACGCCACGCTTTAAAAAGTAAAAATACTAAACTTTTACATTCCCTAGAGTGGAAATCGAGCCCACACTATCGCGTTTACAGTCGCGTTACAGACAACAGACGTTTTTCAACTATAATAAATATATATATTATCAATAAACACTTAATCTTTATCATATAAAAGCGTGAAAGTAAACATTGTATTACAATCTTAGTTCTTACTATAGTCACTCACGTATCGAGTTTCAAACCATCGTTAAGCCGATTTACGAGCATGCGTAACACCAAACGCTACTTTATCTGTTATACAATCGTAAAGTATCGATTTTGATACGGTTTTAGCTATTGTGTAGGCTAATCAATTGTAGATGCACTTTATGAATAAATTGAAAAACCTATTTATATAAAAATAGATCATAATAATGTGATCAATCAAAAATAAAAAAATAAGAAAAGAGAGAATGATTTTTTTTAGCTTCATGTATATTTCACATCACATAGCTACCATGTGCAAGCAAAGAAAACCTAATCTCAAAAGACTCCGTTCTCCTATGAGGGCTTTCGTAGCGCAGAGGCACAAGCATGCGACTGTAAATGCGACAGGTTGTGCGTTCGATTCTCACTCCAGGAAATGAAATAATATTAATGTATAATCGCTCGCTATGGTAACGGCTTTTTTTTTTTATGTTTTGTGGTCATAATGGACCAAGACAACAATATGTACTAAGCCTATACATACATTAAAATCACTCAGGTTAGTAACAAAATTCAAAGTTAACAAAAAAACCACTTCAAAAATTAACGCAATCCATCCAAACTGTGCTGAATTTCAATTAACTTTGTACTTTTCAATATCATGATTAGAATTTAAATGAGGTCATTATGAAGATTGGCTGAAAAATCATTATACATCTCTAAAGCCACGTAGTACAACCACCTTACAGGTTTAAGTCAAATCAACATTACATAATTAAAATTTTAACAACAAAGAAAACCGAGAAACAAGTAAATTTATTACGAATAACTCAAAAACTACTCGTCAGAATTCAATTAAATTTAAATGGGATCACATCAGAAGCACTGGCTATCATAAAAATAAAGAATCATCAAAATTGGTTCACCCAGTCAAAAGTTATGCAGTTACTCAAGTAAAAAAAATACATCGGATTGAGAACCTCATCCATTTTTGGAAGTCGGTTAAAAATACAGGTAGCACATATAAATACAAAGTCATATGATATAAAATTACATTTTTTAGTAGAGCATGCTATGCGTGAGACTGTTTGTTTTATATAGATATACTAGCTGTTGCCTGCTTCACTCGCGTGGTCAATGGCAGCCGATACCGAAAGCCAGTGTATACTTCGAAGTATCAAATAATCATGTCTTAAATACTTATGTATTTATATTTTTCATTAAAAAGTATTTTTTTGAATAAAAAATATCCTATGTCCTTTTCATGATAATCGATTGAGTAGTTTTGGCATGAAAACGTAACAAACAAACTTACATTCCCCTTTTATAATATTAGTAGAGAAGTAGAAATTGATCACTTTTTATTAAATTCTAATCGGTTAAAACAAATTTTAATCGATACATAAATGAAACGGTGAGTGCAGAAACAACGTAAGTCACAAAAATGCAAAAAATCGTAATCGATTTAAACTAGCTTAGAAAGACAAGATGCGTGTTGCTTTTCTCTCTCCTGCAAAATTTGAAAATCCGGACTTAAGTTGTTTCTGCACTCACCGATTCAAATATGCCAACATAAAAACAACTTCGCCAACACAACATTTAATTTAGTTAAATAGTTAACCGCTCAGTCGAGTCCAAAGTCGGTAAGATCAAAAGATTGTGTATAATTGCCCGCCATTGTTAACGTATAACTCATTAAACAAAGCACAGCGTTAAATTCCGCCACCCAGTGCGCATTCTCTCTAAAAGTAACAGCAATTGGTAAGCTGCCAAAGTTTTTTTTTAAGCTTCACGCTGTATCCCACACATAGCAGGGTGGGCAGAGGGAACCTAAGAACCTAGTGTTAAGACACCTCGTTCTACTAAATTTTTTGTTAAATAAAATATACACATTGAGGCCTATCGTGACGCTCCATGAAATGAAAATATTAAGTAATATTTATATGTCGCTTTGATACGGCAAAGCGCGGCGTTGAGTTCCGCTACTCAGCACGCAATGCTAATCGGCGGAAAGTGGGGACCTAAACGTTAAAAGAGTAAGTGTCTTAACACTAGGTTCTCAGGTTCCCTCTGCCTACCCTGCTATGTGCGGGATACAACGTGAAGCTAAAAAAAGAAGAAAAATAAATAATAAGCTAACAATAAAGTTTACTTAAACAATTAACTGGTAAACTCCGAAGTCGGTGAGATCAGACGGTCGTATCAAATTACCTGCCAGTACCACACTCACAAAGGGGCATTAACTAAACAAAATGCACTACAGGTTATTAGTACATCAAAAGACGCATTAGCGCTGGGCTTGTTGCACATTGAAATATAGCGGCGATGCGAAGCTATATGTATGATTTAATATTTTTATAATTTTTTTAACCGACTTCCAAGATAGAGTACTTCTAAATTCGACTGTATGCTTTCTATGTGTGTTACCGCATAACTTTTTCCTGAGAACTAATTTTGATGATTTTTTTATCATATGATAGCTAGCAGTGGCGAGTGGTGAAAAATTTAAAAAGGTAAGCTGGTAGATTTAGGGAAGCCGGTACATATTTATGGCAGCCGTTATAGGATGTTAAGTTTTTTAGCAGTTTCACTATCGCATTTTGTTGACAGCCTTTTTTTTAGCTCTCACACCTTTCTTGGGCTCGTTTTTCATTTTTTTACAATTTAACTACCACATTTTCCTAGCAACATTTTTTTGACCCTCACACCTGTCATGACCTTGTTTTTTACAATTTAATTACTACATTTTCTTGGCGATATTTTTTTTTAGTTCTCATACTTTTGTTTTGTTTTTATTTTTGCAAAGTCACTCCCAATTTTTTTCACATAATTCATTGTGCTTTACAAAAGGTAAGCCGGTGTGAACCGTGTTATATGGACAGCTTGCCAGTGATAGCTAGTACTTCTGATGTGGTCCTATTGAAATCTACTTTTTGAGCTATTCGTAAGAATTTAACATTTTAGTGCATATTATTTAAAGTATGTTTTCTTTTTTTGTTAAAATCTTAATGTATGTATGTATGCGTTTGTTCAAATGTTCGTATATTATTGATCTCGAATTGAATTTATATTTAAAACTAGGTATTTATTATTATCAAAATACATGTTTTTATAAAAACTGGATTATACAATAATCCAGTTTTTACTGATGTTATTCATCCTTTCTTTTTACGCTTTTTTTTGAGGCTTTTTACTGATTGCGGCTTTTTACTTTTCGTGACGCAATTTCGTGACACAGCGTCGGATTGCAAAATCGATTTGTTGTGGGTTCGATTTCCACTCGTGGAAATGATATTTAAATTACTTTCAATTCCCCGCTTTGATAAGATAAAGCGCAGCGTTTAGTTTCGCCACCTGAGTCGCAATGTTTCCATAAAAACAGAGAGTATTAACACTAGGTTCTCTCTGAATACTATACTACGTTCAAATTCTTAATGTGAAATAGTAACAAACATCTGTCTATTCTCACAAACTATCTCATTTATAAAATTACTAGGATGTAGATCTATCCCGATGCGTTAAGACCATATTTCATTATTCACCAAGCAATTTGAACATACGGAAAGTGGAAAACGTAGTATAATCATTACTATTAGCAATAATTTATTTCAACGAAATGCAAACAATATGAAATTATTCAGATCAAAGAAAGAAAACCAAATGTACTGAAAAGTAAAATTGTTACGAATAACTCAAAAACTACTCGTCAAATCTCAACTTAATTTAAATCGGAAGCACTAACTATCATATACAAAGGATCATAAAAATTGGTTCACCCAATAAAAAGTTATGCGTAACATACATAAAATACAATCAAATAGAGAACCCCCTCTCTTTTTGAAAGCGCTTAAAAACAATTACAAAATTTATGAACACACAGAGAAGAAAAGAAATTTAGCGCAACTGGGATTCACCATGCGGGTGTCCATCGCTATGCAATAAGAGGAGTTTGGAGAGTGTCTGCGACTCTAGACACTACGTGTAGGTTTAAGGGGCCCCTTTAAAATGGACATTAACATTCACAAACATTGTCCGCGCTTCTCTCTTTACCTAACCATATTATCAAAAACATAATAAAGCAAATATGTAGAATTTAAGAAAATAATACATACATACATAGTTTCACGCTGTATCCCGCATATAGCAGGATAGGCAGAGGGAATCTGAGAACCTAGTGTTAAGACAGTCCGTTCTCCACTTTCCGCCGAATTGAGGCATTGCGTGCTGACTGGCCGAATTCAACGCTGCGCTTTGCCTTGTTAGCAAACCCAGGAAATAAAAATACTAAACTTTTACATTTCCTGGAATGGGAATCGAACTCACAACCGGTCGCGTTTTCAGTCGTACGCTTGTGCCTCTGCGCCACGACAGGCATAGCCATTTTTTCAACATCATTATTATGTTGTTGATAAAATGGATATATATTTAAGAAAATAATTGAATCTTAATTAAATACTTAAATGTTTTTTTCTGTTCACTGCATCCCTTAATAAATATGTATATAGTTTGGGAGAACATGCAAATAAATGCAAAAACGACAATATTATGTAAATACTGAATATGAATAAACCGCTATAAATAAATAACATAAAAAATAAATAACATCGATGTGACTCAGTTATGGAATCTCTATATACACTATGGTTGTGGATTCCACCTTCTATCTGTAAAACATTTATAGCTAAAACTAGATGTTTATCGTTATATAATTGTTAAATTACACAAAATATTTATAAATTGTAACCTAATTTTTTTCTAATTCATAAGCTATATAATTATAAAGTTTCATCTACATCCGTTCAGTAGTTTTAGCGGAGAAAGAGTAGCAAATATTCATCCATTTTTACAAACTTCTATATTTTTAATATTGGTAGGATAGACCCATTTCCTGTTTGCTTAAGGAAAATGCAGCTATAGACATCACCTACATGTATGTATTCGATACCCAAAATGGACAATAAGTGGAGTACGAAGTAACATAACAATAGCTTTTTCTTGTTGTGACGTAAACCTTCACAAATGTATTTTTTAAGTTTCAAAGTGTTAATCACACACTTAGGAAACGAAAAACATATTTTAGAAAACGTATAAAAATTTGAACGCAGCGGGACTCGAACCCGCGCCTCTTGGAAACCGTCCAAGCGCTCTGACCACTAAGCCATGGCTTAGTGGTCAGTTTTCTAAAAAAAAATTTATACGTTTTCAAAAATATGCTTCACAAATGTACCCTGAATTTTTCATTTTGAATTTATATCTCTCTATAGCGCTATACATTAAGTATCGGTGGTAAACACATAAAAACAAAGAACATGTTATGATATCAAATTACTTTCAACAAAGGTAGTCCAAGGGGTTTGTGAAACGTCTTCGACATGACGTGAATGTACTTTTGTATGGACAAGTGCAGAATTGTATGGGGAAATATGTCTATTATGGTTTTTAATGAGAGGTGAAGCAAGGTATCATGTGTGTATGTTTGATATTGAATTACAATTTACTTGATATTTGCGGAAATTCATGTTCTTTCTAAATTTTGCTTTTTATCTGATGCAGATTCCATTATTCAACAAAGCAAATATAAAGTAGTACGGTTGTAGTGTTAAAACATGACACTGAAATATCTTACAGTTTAGGAGAAGTAAGATTTTTTTCTAATTTGTGACAATATTTTCTTAGGATCAGAAACACATTTAGAAACGTATAAAAATTTGAGCGTGGCAAGAAGATAACGCCTGTCGTGGCGCAAAGGCACAAGCGCGCGACTGTAAACGCGACAGTTTGTGGGTTCGATTCCCACTTCAGGAAATGTTAGTCTTTTCATTTCCTGGGTTTGGTAACAAGGCAAAGTGCGGCGTTGAGTTCCGCCACTCAGCACGCAATGCCACAATTCGGCGGAAAGTAGGGAACAGAATTGTTGTAAGAGAAGGGAGTGTCTTAACACTAGGTTCTCTAGGTTCCCTCTACCTACCCTGCTATATGTGGGATACAGCGTGAAGTTAAAAAAAAAGATTCTAACTCAATATATGATGAAGCAGTAGTCGATTTACCAGCAGACTGAGTAAGCTAAAATTACAATTTGCGAGATTAGAAACGCCAAAAAAACCTAGATTGGCAAAAACTTTAAAGTCTGTACCTTCAAAATACAAAAATCCGTCACTGTAATAATATTTTCGTCCAGGACGGACCTATATAGGCTGGCTTACCTTTAAAAAAATTTCACCTTTCACTGGTGTACATAGTAACTAAATAAATCATAGCTATAATCTCACTGTGCAACCACCTTTACTCACTTAGCCAAAATATATTCTAGATACTACAAGATATTTCAACCAACTAAAAAAAAGTTTAATTAATTCATGATGATACGTTAAAAACTAAAATACTTGATTCAATTTGAAGTAAAAGCTTTCTTTTGTTATGTCTACTGGGACGCGCCCATGGCGATACGTAGGACGCCTAACGTTTCTTAATAGATTTTTTCTAGAAAAAAAATCACAAAAAATTCTTGGTAAAAATGTCTTTATTTTCCTTTGGATGTTGTGTTTACATTTTGTCTTCAAAAATAACAGGCAATTATAATTTTTATTCCCTTTCGTGTATATTTAACGTTACATTTTCAATACAAATGTATAATTTTTTGAAAGATCTCATAGCTTTTGTTATTTTTGGCATCGTGAAACAGTATCCTAAGTCGAATTTGCATATCAGAAAGGATGGAGCGGATTCAAAGCCCGCGTAGGAAGAATGTCAGTAGAAGATAAAAATATTTTGAATGGGTCAGGGAATACAGTATCTATATATAAATACGTGAAGCAAAAATTTTGTATCCCTTTTTACGAAAATTACGCGGCCAGAGGCACACTTATAATTTATATACAGAAGTAATGCAGAATGCTAATATTTTTTTTAAATAATGCATAAAAATTATATTAAATTAATGAAATAAATTTTACACACACTATCATGGTTTAACATTCATGTTTATATAAAGCGACATATACGATACTACGCAATGCGTTGTTAACGCATTTACGGGGACACTACTCGTAATTTAACATGCCAGACTCATTTAGGTTTCATAAATAGAGTTGTATGTCACTAAACATACTCAATACAATAAAAGAACATTATTAATACTGTGACTCTATGAAGGTCATAAAGACCTTCATGCATTTTTCCGCATAACAGGGAAGTCAGAGAGAACCTAGAGTCAAGACACTCCTTTCTCTAATTTCCGCCTGGAACTGAATCTCGCACTTTGTTTTACTAGAACAGAGAAATGAAATTGATATGAATATGATCATTTCTCCGAATAAAAACTGACCCCACAACCACATTTACAGTCAGACGATGTCCCACTGCGCACTGATGACCTTAACTATGAAAATATCATCATTTCACTATAAAAGCTATACCTTAACGAGAAACAAACCAACATAACAAATTACCTCAAACGGGAGTCAAACTTACAACTACATTTAAACACACGAACTATACCATAATGGTGTAATTTAACATATTTAATATAATTATATTAATAAAAGTTATAGTTTCGATTTTTTGTTGAAACTAAATTACAAGGTATCTCAGTAACAAGTCTCGGACAGAGCTTCGGGCTACTTCATGACATGTTATTATACTTACTACTAGTTGAACATGAACACAGATAATTAGACCTACTGTTTTATATAAAAAAAAGATATTATTAAAAGAATATATAGACCAAATATAATGGAAACTAAAGTCTATCTAAAAACTAATTACTATATTTTATTTCTAACCGGCTTTAAAAAAAGGTAGGTTCTCAATTCGACTGCATTATTTTATGTGTGTTACCGCCTAACTTTTTACTGGGTGAGCTAATTTTGATGATTCTTTTATTTATGATAGCTAGCAGTGGCGAAAGGTAAACATTTTATAAAAGTAAGCCGGTATATTTAAAGAAGCTGGTGTATAGAGGTAAGCCGGCAGTGGCTAGGCGTCCATAATACAAGGTGCCCATCGGTTTGCCTAACTTTTGAAAGTACAAGTATGAGACCTAAAAAAAAAGGTCGCCAGAAAAATGTGGAGCTTTTAATGAAATTTGCATAAAGTAAATAAATTCAAGCAAGAGCTAAAAATGGTCGCCAGGAAGATATTGGGCATTATATTGCAAAAAAAAACAAGCTCTGACATCTTAAACAATTAAAAAGAAAGATCATCGCCAAAATTCCGTAATGAAATAACTTCACATCCTATACTGGCTTCCCTAAATACACCGACTTCTCTAAAAATTACCGGCTTCCCTAAATATTTGTACCGACTTCCCTAAATATACCCCTCGCCACGGTAAGCCGGTATATATTGATCCTGGACGTGGACGACGGTATATAGATCCGACGAGTAGTTTTTGAGTTATAAGTTATATTTTTACTTCTTAGTGCGTTATTTGCAGTCAACATTATTTTTTGTTATAATCTTTAATTTTAACTTCACGGTGTATTCCGTACATAAAGTGGGAACCTGAGAACCTAGTGTTAAGACACTCCGTTGTCTTTCAACAATTCCGTTCCCAATTTATTTAATGAAGTTTCTAATGAATTTTACATAAAAAACAACAAATGTCTTCTGTCATAAATATAATGATCACATAATATTAGTTATATTATTATATAAAGCTTATAGTACTTCGCTTCAAAAGCTCCATGCGAGAGCATTGTCTCAAAGTTGGAACTTTCTTGACAGCTTTCATATCGTAAGACAAAAGTTCAGCGTGTGGCGTCAGTGACCCGACTATATGGGTTAAGCTTAGTGTTCGAGAGCAATTAATTATAACGTATGACTGTTTTAATCCGAGAATCTATATATAAATACGCGAAGGAAAAACTTTGGATCTATTTATACAAAAAAATAAAAAATCCATTATACAAAAATTCGACCGAAAACGCGGACCGAGCAGCATGAAACTTGGCACACTTATAGTTTATGTAGCGAAGGAGTGCAGAATGATTATATTTTCTAAAAATAATGCATAAAAATATATTAAATTAATAAAATAAATGTTACACACACTACCATGGTTTGACATCCATGTTTATATAAAGTGACATATACGTCACTACGCAATGCGTTATTAACGCATTTACGGCGACACTAGTTAAAATTAAAGTGTATTTTTTATGAGACAATTAGGTTTTTTAAATTGTTAAGACTCTCCGTTCTCCGCTTTCTACTTTTTAGAGGCAATATAGGTTATGATAATATTAAAGCGCCTGTCGTGACGCAGAGGCACAAGCGTGCAACAGTAAACATAATAGGTGTGGGTTCGATTCCCACTCCAGGAAATGGAATTTTTCATTTCCTGGGTTTGATAACAAAGCAAAGCGGCGTTGAGTTCCGCCACTCAGCGCGCAATGCCTCAATTCGGTGGAAAGTGGGGAATGGAGTGTCTTAACACTAGGTTCCCTCTGCCTACCCTGCTATAAGCGGGATAAAGCGTGAAGCTGTAATAAAGAAGAAGCTGTTTATTTATAGAATTCAAAAACTACATTTTCTTTAATTTCCTCATATACCTGAGCTAGGAATGTTAAATATCTTTTTAATCATGCATTACACGAAATTTACAAAGTACTAACTTTATAGTTACAGAACCAACCAAAGTCATTAACACGATGTATGACCGTTTCATAGTAACATCGTCATTTGTCGTTGCGCACCCATCAAAGGGCAGACTGAAACAAAGTAGCCTAACGTGCCGACGTACATAGTAAATAATTCCCGCCTGTGAATTCTTCGAAATGCACTAAATATGAATTTACTGTAGACGGTCAAAGTTCTTGTAAATATTACATTTTTAATGAGTTTTATTTTTAAAGACACAGCAATTTAACACTTTTTCCCGCAGTCAGTAAGGACTTAGTGCCTAGACACTCCGTCCTCCACTTTCCACACGGAAATCGGGACATAGCGTGTTGAGTTACCTCCGCTCCGCTTTGATAAAACTTTTATTATTTAATAAGTATATTTTATCCAAAACTAGTAACAAGTAACTAGTATTAATATTTTAAACATTAGTAATATTAAGTAATTTTAAGTAATGTTAAGTAATGTTAAGTAATGTTAAGTAATGTTAAGTAATGTTAAGTAATTTTAAGTAATGTTAAGTAATGTTAAGTAATGTTAAGTAATGTTAAGTATTATAAGTAATAATAAAATATTAAGTAGGCAACTAAAATACTTAAGACTCTCTTTGGGAAAAAAAAATCTTATTTCCTAAGTTTAATTCAGTGATATGAAAATATTGTGAAAGTTGACAGATTGTCATTGTCAGAATAAATATATATAAAAAAAAGAAAAAAAAAAAAGAAATTAAACATAGATATTGCTTGTCTGATTGCGTTCAACTCCAAAAACCCAAAAGTTTAGTGACTGCCACTAACTTCTCAACACTAACCGCAAACCGGAAACACAATACCAAATATACAACCAATTTCTATAAAAAAAAGCACATGGCTCCAACGGAAGTAATTTAAAAGGTTTATAATTAAAGCAAATCCATACACCTTGATCATATTCCGAGAAAATATCGAAAATATCGTAAATCGTGTCTTATTTTTTACGGATTATAAAAATAACCTTAATAAAACATTTTTGCTATATAAAATGTTAAAATTCAGCACTAAATATCTAAGCTTATTAAAATTTGAAACTGTATCCCATGGATACTGTCTATCAATTCAAACCAATTAAATTACATGCTAATTGCATATACATAATACATACTCGTACATAGCTTCACGCTGTATCCCGCATATAGCAGGGTAGGCAGAGGGAACCCGAGAACCTAGTGTTAAGACACTCCGTTGTCTTTCAACAATTCCGTTCCCCACTTTCCGCCGAATTTTGGAGGCATTGCGTATTGCGTAGTATTTTCATTTTCTGGTTTTGGTAACAAGGCAAAGTGCGGCGTTGAGTTCCGCTACTCAACACGCAATATACATAATACTATTTAATATAAAACATTTTTAATATAATAAAATCTAGGAAGGCAGGAACTGAACTCACGACCTGTAGATGACGTCTAACTAGTCTAATGTATCTATCCAATTAAGCCACATTTAAGCTTAAAAAAATATTCACATTAACCTTTTTACACATAGATAAGGAAATTGAAATTTTCACTCACATACACAAGACAAAGGTGGGCGACACGAGACTGCATTCAGATATTAGCATTCATCAGCTAAATAACAATAAATTAGGTAGTAATCGAACCCGCGACATATCACCATGTATTAATAACTACTAAACCGAGAGGGCAATCAATTTTCAATATAATAAATAGATATCGATTATTTATCCATTGTTAAAAAGAGCATCCCCTATCACAAAACATTGTCACTAAATTGACGGGATACGGGAAACATTTATAGTCTATAATTATTAGGTTTTAAAAAAATACAATAGTTTGACAGTGACAGATGGTTTCTAGAAGTATTTATTGATTCTATAACGAATTAAATTATATTTTTAATATAAATATCGAATGGAAATCGAACCCATAAACAATGTGCCACGATTTTGTTAATGCAACATTCATTCTTGCTAAACGAATGAAAATAAAACGTATAGATACAAATAGATTTTAATAAATAATGAAAGTCAAATTCAAATAAAAATGTTACAAATAAGTCAAATATTACGAATACGTCATATTGTTACGAATAAGTCAAAAACTCGTCAGATCTTGACTAAACTTAAGTGGGACCAGACCAAAAGCACTAGCTGACACGCAAAAATCATCATCAAAATCATCACACAGTAAAAAGTTATGGAGTAACACACATAAAAAACAATCGGTTTGATAACTTCCATATTTTGAAGTCGGTTAAAAACCAAATAAAGCTTATCAGCGGCATGTTGTCTCATGTATCCATGACAAAATCCTAACAGGGGTATAAAAAAATGCAAATCTCGACGTTTACCCAAAACCGTGGGTTGACCTCGTGACCTTATTTTTATAGTCTTACAAATATATTCTAGTTAGGGGGAAAAGTTTTTATCGATATCGATGTTTTATAATAAAATAATAATTATTATTATGTTTAATATAATACATAACAAGGCAAAAGTGCGGCGTTGAGTTCCGTCATTCAGCACGCAATGCCTCAATCCGACAGAAAGTGAAGAACTGAAATGTTGAAAGAGAACGGAGTGTCTTAACACTAGGTTCTCTGGTTCCCTCTGCCTACCCTGCTATGTGCACTGTATCCCACAGTGTGAAGCTATAATACATTCACAACGGGGAAAATATGGTAAACATTACAGTTATGGCCATAATTAGATAGATAGACAGATAGAATCTAATATCAAGAGACTTCGTTCTTTTCTTTAGGCCCGAATTCGAGATATTGAGTGGCGAAACTCAACGCCGCGCTTTGTCTTACCCAAGTCAGAAACTTTTTAAATTTTATTGCACACTATGTATATAAAATGAATGTCAGTTGAAGTATTGAGAAAATAGTATCCTAATATTATTTATTACTCTGATTTCCCCTTCTTCTTTTTCTTCGTGTCAATGAATTAGATGTCTAAATGATGTTTTACCAATGTGTAGCCACGTTGACTGCATCATCTGTTGCCTCAATAAGATCGTTGTTTGAGCAGGTGAACGGGCAGTTGGGACAGGTAAGCAAGTGTGCCATAGTTTGTGGGTTGGCACCACAGTCACAAGACGTGTGACCCTGCGGGATGTATCCCCACTTTGCAAGGTGTTCTTTGCAGCGGCCAAACTGGCTACGGAAGCGATTGAGCGATTTCCCTTGTTAGTATGTTAGTGTGGGCCAAATCTTACAAGCAAAATTTACACCACTCCCTAGTGTCCGATTGAACTAAAATTTACATGTACCTTTAGTTCTTATAACAATGCAATTATATATAATCACTATTGTTCTTAATCTAAAATGGCCGCCCAACAAAATGGCGGATAACATATTTTTGAACATTCAACAGCGTTGAGTTCCGCCACTTAACTCGTAAGGACTAGAACTTAATGGAGTATCTAGACACTAGGTTCTAGAACTACCCCGCTTTACGGGAAGGCGTGAAGCTTGTGTATCAAAAGAAAACATTTTTTCATATATAGTTAAATATAACAAACCACTAAAAAAATTTGTTTTTAAAACAAAATATTAAAACCAAAAGAAAAAGTATGAATTTTTTTTTATTTAACCAGAAAAAACCGCCTGCGCTATTATTATTTAACCTTGTAATTTGCATCGAATACGGCGTAGAAATCGAGCCATTTTTCTTTCTTGCTAAAAGGATTACTTCCTTTTCAATTTATTTTTAATAGAGAATACGCTATGCTTAGAAAATAATTTATTCGTTTATACACATAAGTTGTTTTTTACATACTCTGTTCGTACTTCAAGACTTTTTTCTTTCAATTATACTATTTTTTATTAAGTATAGTATACTATAGCTAGGTAAATATAGCCTCCTAGTGTCAAAACACTTCGTTCTTCGCTTTCCGCCCCAATTCATGACATTTATTTCGCGCCAGTCGTGGCGCAGAGGCACAAGCGTGCGACTGTAAACGCGACAGGCTGTGGGTTCGATACCCACTCCAGGAAATATTAGTATTTTCATTTCCTGGGTTTGGTAATAAGGTAAAGCGCGGCGTTGAGTTCCGTCACTCAGCACGCAATGCCTCAATTCGGCGGAAAGTGGGGAACAAAATTGTTGTAAGAGAACGGAGTGTCTTAACATTAGGTTCTCGGGTTCCCTCTGTCTAAAAAAAAAAGTATTACTATTATTTAGCTTCACGTTTTATCGTGTATAGAAAGGTAAATTTAACCTCCTAGTGTCAAAACACTGCGTTTTTCGCTTTACCACCCCAATTCAAGACATTGTGGTACTCAACGCCGCACCTAAACTTACCAGCAAGAGAAAATAATTTAAATGTGATCATTACCCCGAATAGGAATCAAACCTACAACACCACACTGTCCTTCTTCGCCGCGAATGGCCTCCTCAATACTATTATTATAATTGTTAATATGCTATGTTAAATACTGAACATAGAATTTAGAAGCCAGACTTAGCGAGTGACTCGACACTCTTTTTAACACTCGACTCTATCGATTTAAATGAAATTTCTCGTGATAAAAAAGCTAGAAACATTAAGTATTCACTTTTTTTTTTTCTATCCTTTAACCAACACTTAATGTCTAATAAAGGAAGAACGTAGAAAACATAGAAATATATTAAAAAATCTAAAATATATAACTACATGTTTTTAAAAACCTATAGTTTATTTTTTTCTTATTCATAATGTATGTATACTTTAAAACTATTAAAATATTTAATAAATATCATTCTTTCTGTTCCAATAAGTTTTAAATAGCAAAAAAAATTGTAGTAATCCCTACAGAGATGCTAACAAGAAAAATAAGTTGCAACAAGCGTATAAAAATTTCGACGAAGTGAGATAAGAGCGTATAGCTGAATTGGCTCGATTGGACTGTTTTCGTAAGGCGCGGGTTCGAATTACGTTACGTCCAAAGTTTTAAACTCTTTTTAAAAAAAATATTTATTGTGATTGTGGGATACTTATATGCCTTATATACAATGTCTATTTTGTGCAGAGAACAGAATAATTTATCACTAAGTTACTGCTTGTAACGAAAGATAAAATAATTACGTTTTAACAAATAAATTGCACTAAAAAGTAAAAGTGAATAACTCAAAAACTACATGTCAGATCTTAACTAAATTTAAATGAAAATACACTAACTACATAACTACTAAAAAAGAATCATCAAAACTGGCTCACCCAGTAAAAAAATTATATACTAACCCACATGAAAAAAAAACAGTCAAATCGCGAACCTCTTTCTTTTAAGTAAGTTAAGAAATACAGAATGAGATATCTAATTTTTCACATAGTTTAAGCAAACACATAACATATCAAACTTTTGACCGTTAAAATAATTCTTAGTACATACACACATACATACATAGCTTCACACTGTATCCCGCATACAGGAGGGTAGGCAGAGCGAACCTACTGTTAAGACACTCCGTTCCCAACTTTCCGAGGAATTGAGGCATTGCGTGCTGAATGACGGAACTCAACACCGCGCTTTGTCTTGTTACCAAACCCAAAAAATGAAAAATTCCGTTTCCTGGAGTGGGAATCGAACCCACAACCTGTCGCGTTTATAGTCGCACGCTTGTGCCTCTGCGCCACGACAGGCGTCATGGGCAGAGATATCTAATTTTTCAAGTAATTTAAACAAACACATACACATATCAAACTTTTGACCGTTAAAATAATTCATAGTGTAGTACCATAATCATGAACCCGGCTATTAAATAGCAATTTAACTTATCTAATGTATAGATTAAATTTATATTAATACGATAAAGCGTTATTAGTTGTAGAATCGACTGAATATTAATCATGGCAAATGTAAATTATTATGTTAATTTAACCGACATTATACAAACAAAGACGGATTGTGTGTTTAATAGAGATTTTCATTGATTTTTACGTATAGGAAGAGACTACCGCTATAGTATTCTCAGAGACTAAACTCTCTGTTCTCTTCCTTGGATTTAATCAATTAACAAGCTACTAATCAAAAAGCTACATCACTTTAAAACAATTTAAAAAAAAACAGCAAAATTAAAAAAAAAGTACAAAAACAAGCTCAGCACATCACTACCCATTCACCTGGATAATTTGAAGAGTCCTCAAGACCTCTTGGCATCGCCTCATTCAACTATCGCATTCTTTTTGCCGTTTAGTTCCCTTTCAGGAGTATCGTGTAACATTATCGCATATACCTCTAAAGCAGGGGTTCTCAACCTTACTTTTAAAGCTCCCTAAATTATAAATAATATTTAAATAACTCCTAAAATAACCAAAAAAAGAAAAATAACCCCTCTTTTTTATTATTTTTAGCTTAACGCTCTATCCCATACATAGCAGGACAGGCAGAGGGAACCAGAAAACCTAGTGATAAAACACTCCATTCTATTAAGACTTCTGTTCCCCACTTTCCGTTAAATTGAGGCATTGCGTGTTGATTAGCGGAACTCAACGCCGCGATTTACCTTGTTACCAGAGCAAGGAAATGAAAATGCTAAACATTAATTATTATAAATATTTAATACTTTCATTTACTGGAGTGGGAATCGATCCCACAACCCGTCGCATTTACAGTCGTACGCTTATCTTGCGCCACGACTGGCTTCAACTCGACTCACTGGTAGTAACTTTTCGAAATTAGCATATACTGCGATTGACCATTATAATGATTTATTTTTAGCGTGTAAATTAAGCATTACAAATTAGGTTTTTTTCTTTTTTTTCTAAATTCACGCTGTATCCCGCATAAAGCAGGGTAGGCAGAGGGAATCTGAGAACCTAGTGTTAAGACACTCCGTTCTCTTTCAACAAATCCGTTCCCCACTTTCCGCCAGATTGAGGCAACAAATTACAAATTAGGTACTATATATTATTTAATTTACATACATAAAAAATATTTTTTCTTCTCTATACCCTCTTTGGGAGGCACGACCCCCAGGTTGGGAACTCATGCCTTACAGTCTACATTACTAGCATAGGAGGCACTCGAGAAAAATCTTTGCAACTGGAGGCTGGATGCTGTATCCTTTTGAGAAAGCAACAAGTTTTTAAAAAACGCTTTTGAGTTATTACACCTTTACGTGTCTTGGGCTTTTTTACGTGAATACGTACTTTACGTTGTGCACGACTTTCACGCTTTGAGCTTTACACAAATATTCCAAGTTTGCAATTTTGTTGCACTCTTAAGAGGATACGTTGCGATAGAATGAATATTTTCTTTCAATATAGTTACATATATACATAGCTTCACGCTGTATCCCGCATATAGCAGGGTAGGCAGAGGGAAACTATTGTTAAGACACTCCGTTCCCCACAATACTTTCTTATCAAGAAATCTGATACGATTTTCATTTGTTTATTTTTTCGTTCCGTTATAGGTACATCTTTGTTTTTGAGAGTTAGCCATAACATTAAGTGTATGCCTGATTTAAATACACAATAGTGCAATGTTAGATTCTGAAAGCCACCACGCAATGGCTAATATTTTTCAATCAATCTAATCATTTAAACGGTTCAACCGTAATAGTAATATTTAAGCTAGAGGATGAGCATGACAATAAAAATATAAATAATTCGAAATAATAACATTTAAGGAGTAGCCTTAAACAGGGACAATAAAAGCGGGATTATTAAAGATTATAAATAAATTCATGCTTCTTATTTTATGATTTTTTGTTAAGAGTAATAGTAAACAATACATAATTGGTATACTGTGTCTCTCTTTTATACAGACTAGTGGCCCCGTTAACGCGTTAATAACGCGTCCTAACAACGCATGTATATGTCACTTTATATAAACATGGATGTTAAACCATGGTAGTGTGTGTAACATTTATTTTATTAATTATAAAATATTTTTTATGTATTATTTTAAAAAGATACTATCATTCTACACTCCTTCGCTATATAAACTATAAGTGTGCCAAGTTTCATGCTCCTCCCTCCGCGTAATTTTCGTAAAAAGGGTTCACAAAACTTTTGCTTCACTTATTAATATGTGTGTCGCTTTTTCGTTACACAAAGATACTAAAGAAACTTCACTTCAAAAATTTTTTGTCTTTTTCTAAAGTTAAAACAATAAAAATCCATGTACCCGCAAATAGCACATGAACAACGCACTTAACCGATACCCTCAACAAAATAGATAAACTATGCAAAAATCCAAACACAATCTCATGTAAAACTTCAGACTGGCACAATACAAAGAATCTAAATGGAATCTAGACGTACGGCGCTCTTTGGTCTAGAAAAATATCCCATCCTAGGACATACTGGATTTAAAATATTCCTGTTGGAACCTTAGAAATTTGCGTACAAAATATTTGACTTTGAGTTATTATAATTCTTGATGCGGGTATAAAAATACTTATTTTATGTTGAAAGAATGTTCAGAATAGTGTACCGGATGGTTACGGATTCAAATTTGTCGTGTACAACATTTTATATTTACATATATGTATGAGGCCTGTCGTGGCGCAGAGGCACAAGCGTGCGACTGTAAACGCGACAGGTTGTGGGTTCCATTCCCACTCCAGGAAATGTAAAATTTAGTATTTTCATTTCTTGGGTTTGGTAACAAGGCAAAGCGCTGCGTTGAGTTCCGCCACTTAACACGCAATGCCTCAATTTGGTGGAAAGTGGGGAACTGAATTGTTGAAAGAGAATGGAGTGGAATCTTAACACTAGGTTCTCTAGTTCCCTCTGCCTACCCTGCAATATGTGGGATACAGCGTGAAGTTAAAATATATATATGTATATGTAAAATATTTGCGTTACTGAGTGAGTGGCCCATACATAGAGGTGAAACTACTGTACATAGAAATCTGAAATTTTGCATGTAGGCTCCTTGGGAAGTGTACAGGGGATACTAATTATTACATGATCTCTCAAAATTCGAAAACGAGATATTTTTGTCGCAAACGGAATCGCAGGATACAGTTGGTATGGAATAAAAAAATAAAATTTTACGGTCAGGTAACATAAAATCGCGTGTTGGATTATATCTCGCTTACAATACAAGCGATATCATTGATCAAATCGTATTATTTAATATTATAAATATAAATCCGAAAGTTTGTGTAGATGAATGGATACTTTTCCACGCAAAAAATAATGAAAGAACCATGATGAAACTTTACAGTAACAAGTTTTTTAACTTCACACTGTATCCCGCATATAACAGGGTAGGCAGAGGGCCTACCCTGACTACTGACTACTTTAAGCCAGGATTTTCCCTATTCCCACTCATCCTTTCCCCAGAATGTGGTGGTTCCGATGGTGAACTGCCGCGGCCACTACATTATTTCCTCCTCCTCCCATCTGGACACAAGGTCGGCAACGCATTTACAACTCCTGTTGTAGATATCCATAGGCGAAGGATCACTTACCATCAGTATGGGTGATGGGTTCATCTGCCTAAACCCACAATCATCATGGCCTCATAAATATTTATTTATTTCACTTTACTCGCACTCATAAAGTGTCACTGTAAAGACACAAACCAAAAAAAGAAAAAAATTCAATAGATCTTTGAAAGTTTTCCACAAACACCGCTAAATGTTAAAACTTTTAAAACCAGTTTAAACGGTATTTAAACTGGTACACATTTACTAAGAAAGTAAATGTTAATAATATCTTTAGGTTAACATAACTTTTCTCGGTACGTGACATTTAGATGGCTATCAGTTATTTCATTTCAAACTGGATTATATCAAAAGCTTTCAAAATTTGACCTTTTCAAAAAAATATTAATTACTTACTTACAGAGATTTTTTATTATTTAATTTATATATTAAGAAGTTTCACGCTTTCTCCCGCATAGCAAGGTAGTCGGAGAGAACAGTCTTATGACGCTTCGTCCCTCCGAAAATTCCAATAAATATAAGTACATGAATAATTAGTCAATAATAATTTAGCAAATAATATGAACTAATACTATTGCCCTCGTTGACGCGTTAACAACGCGTTGCTCAGCAAAGTATATGTCATTTTGTATAAACTTGCATGTCAGACCATGGTAGTGTGTGTAACATTTATTTTATTAATTTAATATATTTCTTATGCATTATTTTAAAAAGAAATTATCATTGTGTACTCCTTCGCTATATAAACAATAAGTGTGCCAAGTTTCATGCTCCGCCGTCCGCGTAATTTTCGTAAAAAGGGGTACAAAGTTTTTGCTTCACGTATTTATATATACATTTATAGAAATTTCTTGTCTGTAGGGCAAGCTCAAAAACTTGCGACAAAGTATGCGTATCGTTATCGAAATGATTTGTATGGGAATTGAAAAGCGCCCCAACCGTGCGTAAGAGGAACTAAAGTTTTCTCATACAAAATGCTTTCGATAACGAAACGAATACTTTGTCGTAAGTTTTCGTACTTGCCCTACTGGTTTCATAGACAAAATAGAACATTGAGTTGCGACACTCAGCAAACAATTTCCTTTTAAAGTTAAGTAAAGTTTAAACCTCCCGCAAAATACGAAAAATGTGAGTTAACTTATTATGACCCATCTTTAAACTCAAAAAGTTAGTTTCTAGTTTAAAAGTAGTTGAAAATTCATTGAAGCCAGTTGTGGAGCGGAGGCTGTAGCGAGCGACTGTAAACGCGACAGGTTGTGGGTTCAATTTCCACTCCAGTGAATAAAAATATGATATATTTATAGGAATTCATATTGAGTATTTTTATTTTCTCGTTCTGGTAACAAAGCGCGATTTTGAGTTCCGCTACTCAGCACGCAATGCCTCGATCCGGAAGAAAGTGGGGAACGGAATTGTTGAAAGAGAGCGAAGTGTCTTAACACTAGGTTCTAAGGTTCTCTCTGCCTACCCTGCTATATGCGGGATACAGCGTGAAGCCAAAAGAAAAAACTCAGAGAACCGAGTCCAAAGACAGCCGCAAACAGATATAGGTCAAAACACAATTTGACCCACTCATATTTTAATAAAGCAATTGTGATGCAACTTTTATTATTCCTCTTAAGATAAGCACAGAATCTCGGCACACAGCGTTTATTGTTGGAGTCATATAGAAAATCGTAAAATTGTATTAAGTCGATAAAAAGATCGTAATATGCTACCGTATGCCCGTAAGTGCAGTGATTTGGTACAGTCAGCTGCGATATTCGAGTGTATGTTATAGAGATTAAATTTATAACTTTGAATATAGACTACGAAAGGAGTGTCTTAACACTTGGTTCTCAGGTTCCCTCTGCCTAACCTGCTATATGCGGGATACAGCGTGAAGCTAAAGTAAGAAAAAAAGATATAGGCTAATTTATGTATACTAGGAGGCACCCCCTGTTCACTTTGCTCGCTAGCCCCCGCTTGCAACAACCAACGAAAACTAAATTAAACTATCTAATGAATGTCGTTTTTTACAATATTATATGTAGTAATTCTGACAGATAAACGTCATTTCTTATCTTTATATTAATACGTGAAACAAAAACTTTGTACCCCTTTTCACGAAAATTACGCAGACGGAGGAGCATGAAACTTGGCACACTTATATTTTATATAGCGAAGGATTGCAAAATGAAAATATCTTTTTAAAATAATGCATAAAAATATATGTATTAAATTAATAAAATAAATGTTACACACACTACCATAGTTTGACATCCATGTTTATATAAAGTGACATACGTTGCTAGGCAACGCGTTGTTAACTCGTCAAGGAACACTAGTATATCCAAAGCCATCAAAGGCAGCGAGTTCGATTTCTACTCAAAGAAAATTAAATTAAAGTTGTTATGATTCTCTCGTTATGACAAGACAAAGCGTGACTTTCCGCCACTCAACATGCGATATCTTGAATTTTGGCGGAGAGCGGAATATCTTCATACTAGGTTCTCTCGTCCCACCAATGGCGAGGCGTCCATACAACACGGTTCCCACCGGTTTGCATTAGTTTTTTAAATACAAAGATGAAACCTAAAAAAAAAGGTCCACAGGAAAATGTTGCGTATAAAAGTGCCCAAAAACAAGCTCTCACATCTAAAACCCCTTAAAAAACCATCATCAGTCACCACCATAATCTTGAACACCTTTACATCCTATACCAGCTTTCCTAAATTTACCGGCTTCTCTAAAAATTACCGGCTTCCCTAAATATATATCGGCTTCTCTAAATTTACCCACTTTTTTACATCCCTCGCCATTGCTGCCTATCATTCAATGCATTTTTTTTTTAATTATTAATTAACCTGACACCTTTTAGTTCCAAACATAATGTAACTTAACTATCATAATATATTCCCACACGATTGCAATATTTTTGGTAAATTTATTTAAATATTATGAAACTCCTTGTGCACAAGTCATGTGTAAACTTTTCCAATTTAACCAGTTCAGTTCGCTCAGTGATAGAAGTGCTGAAAAATTTCAGTTATTGTTGACCTAGTTTCAGAATTTATAAAATTATAGTTATTTTCCGAAAAAACTTTATTATCTTCAATCATTTTTCGTGTTTCGTTTATAGTTTCAGGAATACTAGCTGTTGTCCGCTGCTTTGCTCTCGTGGTAAATGGCAGTCTTTACATAGTACAGTGTACAGTGCGTATATGCGTTAATTTAAAGACTTTGATAAGCAGCTGGATTTGTCCAACAAAATATATATATATTTTTATCTTGTGATATTTTTTATATATTTAAGAATATGTGTAAGAAGTTTCATGATAATCAGTTGAGTAGTTTTGGCGTGAACGCGTAACAAACATACTTACATTCATATTTATAATACTAATAGATATATATATTTATATCAATCTATATACGAGTAAGCCATTCAGTACACAAATCAATTTACTCCACGCGTGAAATAAAAATTGTAACAATATTGACGATTATTTTGCTGATTTTTCTTCTCCTTATTTTTATATATCGTTAAATAAAAATAAGTGTATGTATATATGTATTCAACAATAATTATATCAATTCAATTGCTCAAGTTTATTTGGTACGTGACATTTAGATGGCTATCAGTTATTTCATTTCAAACTTGATTATATCAAAAACTTTCAAAATTCGACCTTTTCAAAACATATTAATTCCTTACAAGAGAGTTTTTATTTCTTAAATTATATATTTTTATAAAAGATAGAGAAGCACAGTCGAAACTACTACGCGTAGAAAGTTGAAATTTGGCATATCTTTGGTCATTTCTCATTATCTTTGTCCTATCAGAACGGGAAAAAACGGGATTTTACACTTAAAACTACGGGTCATAATGCACGGAAGCGAATTCGCGCACCACAACTAGTAATGTACAGTAACTAGTAATTGCAATACACTATTTCATATACATGGGCACTGAATGATTCATATATCAGCTAATATCTAATCAAAACAAATAACATCCTAATTAAAATATTTTTTTAGCTTTACGCTGTATCCCGCACATAGTACGGTAGGTATAGGGAACTACAGAACCTAGTATTAAGACACACCGTTCTCCTTTAACTTTTTCCGTTCCCCACTTTTCGCCGAACATAACATATGAATTCCTTAAAATAAACTTTATATATATATATATATATATATATATATATATATGTTATAAATTATATTTGAAAAAGCTTTTCTAAGTAAAATCAACAATATGAGCGTTCCCATACTTTCTCCAATAAATTCTTACTAATTAGCGATACCATAAAAGTTTATAAAGTTATATCTTGTTTCCATTACCACTATTAACTATACTTTTTCCTTATTTTAGTTTGAAGGCTTTTGCGCATTGACCATCCAATTTCAAGTATTTTCGCTTAAGTTTTAAGTGTTAAAGCTAAACGACGTTTTCACATTGCCAAAACGTGAACATATATATAAATTTTAATAGATTCACGCTTTTCCTAGCATAACAGGATAGTCGGACAGAACCTAGTGTCATGACACTCCGCTCTACGTCTTCTTGCCAAAAACCAAGAAATTGGATATTAACCGCTCAAACTCAACACTACAAAGCTCTCTGTCTTGCCAGAGCGTAGAAATGAAAATAAAGTAAACATAAATCATATCCCCAAGTGGGGATCGAACATACAACCCATCACGTGTAGACACTGTACCCCAACGGCGTTCTTCTCCTGAAGTATATAAAGTTAAAACGTTTCGATTCACATCACCCTTATTACAAAAATACATTAAAAACATCCCTAACAAGAGAAGTTGTAACAATTGTATAGAAGTACAACGTTGCAACTACTAAGTGGCTGGACCAGGGGTGAGCAATCCGAGGCCCGCTTAGTAATTTCATGCGGCCCGCCAAGCTTTTATGTATACTAGCGACCCCTTGGACGCGTTCCTAGCAACGTATATGTCACTTTATATAAACATGCATGTCAAACCATGGTAGTGTGCGTAACATTTATTTTATTAATTTAATAACATTTATGCAACATTTTAAAAAGATAATACCATTGTGCACTCCTTCGATATATAAACTATAAGTGTGTCAAGTTTCATGCTCCTCCATCCTCGTAATTTTCATAAGAAGGGGTGCAAAGATTTTTCACGTATCAATAGGTTAAAAATACAGATATTCTCCCGCTAATATATAATACTAAGTGTTATGATTTTTTTAAATTTCGTGTTTTTATAATCTAATGTTTATAATATGAATACAATTTTAAATATTATTAAGAAGTGTGACCGGAGTCCAAAAAAAAAAAGATATAGAGGCCGCCCGCCTTTGACCTGGTGGTCCACTATTGCTAGAGACAAACAAGAGAGATTGCCTGAACCGACAACCCAGGACCACACGTCTTGGCGTAGAATTACTCTTCTCGGAGACCCGACCCCAAATAATGCGATAAGGTCTAGAAGAAGAAGAAGATTATGATATGATACTAAAAAAGGTTGATCACTCCTGGACTAGAGCACTTAATGTTTAGGTATGTAGTGGCTTAATTCGAATCCATTTAAATTTGATTTTTAAATAGCAGGGTAGACAAAGATCATTGAAAAGATCAAGTTCACGCTATCAAAATACTGTTTTTATCTGATCCGGACACGTGTGCAAATTTTCAATCCTCCAAACGACAAAAAGCATCAAAACAGCAAGGTTTTCTTAGATTAATTAATAAAAATACTCATATAAGTAAAGCGAACAAAAACGCCAGTTGTGGCGCAGAGGTACAAGCGTGTGACTCTAACTCTAGCGTGACAGGTTATGGGTTCGGTTCCCACTCCAGGAAATGTTAGTATTTTCATTTCCTGGGTTTGGTAAGAAGGCAAAGCGCGGCGTTGAGGTCCGCCACTCAACACGCAATGCCTCAATTTGGCGGAAAGTGGGGAACAGAATTGTTGTAAGAGAATGGAGTGTCTTAACACTAGATTCTCAGGTTTCCTCTGCCTACCCTGCTATATGCAGGATACTGTGTGAAGTCTAAAAAAAAAATAAAAGAAAGAAAAAAGATCAAAAACATGTTAAGATCACAAGTCAAGATTTAAAAAAAATTAAAACTAAATCCAAAAAATGCTCTAATAATTACAATTATTATAAATAACTCAAAAACTACACGTCATATCTTAACTAAATTTAAATGGGGCAACATCAGAATCACTAGCAAAACGAATCATCAAAATTGGTTCACCCAACAAAAAATTATGATTCACACAAAAAAAATCAATCGAATTCCTTCTAAATAATCCAAATGAATAAAATATTCCAAATAACCTCCTCCTTTTCTGAACTTTTTTTTAACTTCAAGCTATATCCCGCACATAGACAGAGAACATTAGAACCTAGTGTTAAGACACTCCGTTTTCTTTTAACATTTCCATTGCCCACTTTCCTGCGAATTGATGCATTGCTGAGTGGCGGAACTCAACGCCGCGCTATATCTTTCGAAGAGATGACTAACAAAATTTAAAAAACTAGCAAATTACCTTATGTTTTTGTACTCACTACAATCGTCTGATAATAAACGGGGCGCATATGCGTGTTGCTAACGGCTTATAAAATGTTTATGGGTTATATTCTTTACTGCACGATTTATGTACTGTCGCCATAGTTATTTGCTATAACGCGACCTATTTTTGGCAACTTTATGGTGACAAGATGGCGTGTGATACGTACCATATAATGTATAGTTAGTGAGATTTGATCATATATTAATAATTATTGAGACGAGATAATAAAAGACATTAATAATATCGAATTCATTATTTTTTCTTATTTAATACACCTGTCGTGGCGCAAAGGCATAAGCGTGCGACTGTAAACGATAGGTTGTGGGTTCGATTCCCACTCCAGGAAATATAGTATTTTCATAACCTGGGTTGGACAAGACAAAGCGCGGCGTTGAGTTCCGCCACTCAGCACGCAATGCCTCAATTCGGAGGAAAGTGGGGAACGGAAATGTTGAAAGAGAAAGGAGTGTCTTAGCACTAGGTTCTCTGGTTCCCTCTGCCTACCCTGCTATATGCGGGATACAGCGTGAAGTTAAAAGAAAATCTTATATAAATATACATTCGAAATTATAGGTTTTGATCAAATCTAAAATGAAATTCATTTTAAAACCGGTCACTTTTTGGTCTGATCTTTCTTGTCCTACAAGATTATTGTATCCCGTTATATCCTATTATTGTATCCCGCACAGAACACGATAGGCAGAGGGAACCAGAGAACCTAAGGTTAAGACACTCCGTTCTCGTTTAACATTTCTGTTCCCCACTTACCGCCGAATTGAAGCATTGCATACTGAATGGCGGAACTCAACGCAGCACTTTGCCTTGTTACCAGGGCGAAAAAATGAAAATACAAAATGTTATTTAATATTTTTATTTCCTGGTGTGAAAATCGAACCCACAACCTGTCGCATTTACAGTCGCACGCGTGTGTCCCTTCGGCTTCTGTGCCGTGAATCCAATAATAGAAATAGGGAGGGAGAGAAAGAGAATTAAGTAAATAAGAAATAAAAATAATTCCTACATAATAATTCCCTCGAATAAAAATCTCGCACATGGTCATATATACGAGAAATGAACCTCAACTCATAAAACTACGGCACATAAAGTGTACGCAAAAACATTATTTACACATTATTAATTAAAACATAATCTTAGCGAGGCAAAGTAAATGATAAAAGCTTTGTAATGGTCGTAGCAAACTGTACCCGGCGGCGGTGCTACAAAGGTACTGTTGACATTTGGACTTGGGTTATGGTGTAAGTGAGGGGAGCAAGCGATTTTTTTAGCTTTACGCTAAATCATGGGTAAACGCAGGATAGGCCCTGCTATATGCGGGTACCTGAGAATCTGAGAACCTAGTGTTAAGATACTCCGTTCCCCACTTTCCGCCGAATTGAGGCATTGCGTGCTGAGCGGAACTCAACGTCGTGCTTTGTGCAAGCATTTTGTTCATTTATTTATAGTAAGGAGGTAAACGATTCGATTTTATATAAGAATGGTAAATAATTTTAACGTATGATATATAAAAACAAAAAAAATATTTTCAAAAATAAATATATTCTACAGTTATAGACAACTAATACTTTTTAGTTACAGTCAAAAGTGTGATAACATTTTTGACAAGAGATATAACATCTAACTCTAAGACTAAGCAATCAATAGGTAAAAATCGGGTAGCCGTAATAATTTCAAAAATAACAAAATTTGAACTAGACTTATCATTTCACGGCTTTTAGCTTATCAACCTACATATCCAGGTTTTGCAAACAGAAAGCGAAAAGTTACTCAATTAGATAACTAAAATATCTCCACACAGTAATAACAAAAAAGATAGTAAAAGAAAACCATAGTGACACATCACTAACTTATTCTAAGCAACAAAAAAATTAAAAAAAAACACAAAGATCTATTTACTTATAACTTATACCACACACAAGCGACCCATATCATTTTTGAGCGGTATACAAACTGTAGAACTGTTGTGTGTCATCGAGATGCGATTTCAGATGAACTAAGCTTTGCATGGCGTGCCTCCGGCGAGAGTAAATACGTGACCGCGCTCCTCACTCGAGATGTGAACCTGCTGCCTCCAGCGAAAATGTTTAATTTAATTTATTTATAGTTATTCATAGTTTAGAGGTGCGTTTTCTGGTTACGTAAAGGTATGTCACAGTAATATTATTGTGACGTAAACAATAAGTACTTGTGGATAGTATCTTAAAATTCATTGCATTTTAGCCTATTTCTCATTAATTATGTGCAAACCGCAAAATCAAATAAAATATAAAATTACCTTTTCTTATATATTTTTAAAATCTTTCACAGCACTGCATACAACAACATAATGTATCAAAAATGAACCTACGATTTTTATATCAGACAATAATTAATTTATTACTTTACGTAAACGTTACATAAAGGAGGCATTGCGTGCTGAGTGGCGGAATTCAACGCCGCGCTTTGCCTTGTTACCATACCCAGGTAATGAAAAATTTCATTTCCTGGAGTGGGAATCGAACCCACAACCTGTCGCGTTTACAGTCGCACACTTGTGCTTCTGGGCCACGACAGGCGCAATGGCTCCCTCTGCCTAATTTTACATACATACATACCTAGTGTTAAGACACTCCGTTCCCCACTTTCCTAATGTTCCTAGTTTTCTAGCAAATTAATCGACAATATATTAACTAAAAGATTGATAGATTTTCACGCACAATTCTTAAGTCTTCAAGAAAATAAAGCAGCTTCACACTTTATCCTGTGCAGCCGTAGAATAATCGGAGAGAATCTAGTGTCAAAACACTCCATTCTCCACTTGAATTTTAAACGTCGTGTGTTAAGTGTCATTTCCTGGGTTTGGTAACAGGCAAAGCGCGGCGTTGAGTTCCGCCACTCAGCACGCAATGCCTCAATTCGGCGGAAAGTTGGGAACGGAGTGTCTTAACAATAGGTTCCCTTTGTCTACCCTACTATATGTCGGATACAGCGTGAAGCTATGTATGTATGTATGTATGTGTGTTAAGTGTTACGATTTAACTAAATAAAAAAAAATCAACAAAAAAAATTCATTGTAAATATCAAAGTCTTGAAACATCCAATACACTATTCTAGCGTAGTTTAAGTGGTCTAGTAAAATTTAACTATTAGTTACAAGCAAGTTAACTGGAGACGCTCAGTTAACCAATGTGAGTGTGCAATTTAACCGCAGTTAGGTAACATGCAGTTAAATGCAGATATTAGGGACGATTAGGCAGAGGCCCGTGATTGTACTCCAGTGTTGACTGAAGCGATACTTGAGGGCAGTGGGGAAAATCATATATATCTACTAGGATGTATGTATGTATGTATGAAGCCATCATGGCGCAGTGGGACAGCGACTGACTGTAAACGGTTCATTTCTGCACGGAGAAATGATTTTTTTTTTCATACGGCAAGTAAAGAACGGAGTGTCTTAACACTAGGTTCTCAGGTTTCCTTGCCTACCCTGCTATGAGGGGAAAAAATCATATAGCATGGTGTAAAAGCGTGTAATGAAAATTAGGCAAATTCTTTCTTAGTTCAAAATTTATACATTTAATTATAAATAAATCTCTTGGCAAGTAAAAAACTGAAATCCGGAACGGAGAAACGGAGTGTCTTAACACTAGGTTCCCAGGTTCCCTCTGCCCACTCTGCCATGTGCGTAAAGTTGAAGTTGTTTTCATTCACCTTCTCTGGTAAAATAAACTGCGATATTTAACACATACTGCAGAACTGAGTGTCCTATCAATAGGTTCTCTCTACCTACCCTGCTATGTGGGAAAAATCATATAGCATGGTGTAAAAGCGTGTAATGAAAATTAGGCAAATTCTTTCTTAGCTCAAAATTTATACATTTAATTATAAATAAATCTCAGAAATACCTAATAAGTTGGCATCTATTTGCACCCCAATTATTTTATCGAAAGATCGAAATAAACAACGACATACTCACAATATTGAACTTGACTCCTCTTTATACATTTATATTTTAGATGGTATCCCTCTTTCGTGACACAAATAAAGCACAGAACCTAGTGTTATAAGTCTCTGTTTTCTTTTTCCTATAGACTATAGAGCTCGCATCATAACTTAATAAAAATTCCAAGACGACTTCAAGAAAAATATGAAAATTCAATTCTTTTGTTTAGACGTAGAAGTATAAAGTAAATAATTTGAAAGCAACGGATTTTAACAATGTCACGTACCGTTGAGAAACGCAAGCAAGCAAACATTGAAATTGAATAACTTTTGATATACATATCATATACATATATGATAGTTGGAATATATAATATTTTTATGGATTTCTCTCGCTCTGCACGGCAAAGCGCAACGTTAAGTTCCGTCAATCAGCTGGCAATGTCTAAATTTGGCGGAAAGTGGCGAGCGGAAATGGTAATGGAACGGAGTGTGGGAACACTGGGTTCTCAGGTTCCCTCTGCCTACCCTACTAACTACCACTACTAAAACCTAGTGTTAATAAGACATTTTTTTTAAGATACCCGTACCCCACTTTACGATGAATAGAGGCGTGCTGAGTGGCGGAACTTAACGCCGCACTTTGCCTTTTTACTAATATATGTAAATAACGAATCATAGGATTTTAAACACTATACTATAGACTGCAAAATTATACAACACTACTATGAACTTAGCTTCCCAAGTCCATACAAATAAAATCGCAGCCAGAAGCTAGCTAGTTAGACGGGTAGCTTCACGCCGTATCCCGTACATAGTAGGATAGGCAGAGCGAACCTGAGAACCGACGTGTTAATACACTCCGTTCTTTTAAGATTTCCATTCCCCACTTTCAATTAAGGCATAGCGTGCTGAGTGGCGGAACTCAACGCCGTGCTTTACCTTGTTACTAACATAAATAACGAGAAATATAGTATTTTAACCACTATACAATTTGCAGAACACCGCTCTTATTTAACTTGAGTCTAATTTCCGAAGTCCATACAAACAAAATCGCAGGCCAAAGCTAGCTAGTTAGTTTCTAGATGAATATTTAGATAATATTATGACCTAGTTGCAAAACCATCTTTACAAATGCCAACTTCATTCCATTTCACGTAACGGCTAATACAAATCAATAATTTCCACATCGAATTGCGAATATATTTGGACGAAATCAAGTGATCTACATAATGATAACTTTGATGGATCTGTGAGTGCGTTTCATGTTATTATTTATACCTTTAGTAGGTATTATGAATGTGAATTTGTGTGTGAGTTTGTTTGTTAGGCTTTCAAGCCTAAACTACTCAACCGATGTCATGAAACTTTATACACGTATTCTTGGAGGTATTAAAAAGACAAGATGATACCTTTTTTTATTTTCAAAATACTAAAAACTAAATAATTAATTGATAATAAATAATTATTTCAATCGAAATATTATTTCATAGGAATTTTTATTATGTTAATGATTACAAAAATAAATGTATTCCTTACATTGTACCGGAAATAGCCAAAGAATTAGACATAAAGTATTACCAATAAAAATATGATAAGCTCACTTAACAAGGAAAAAAATAAAAAATTGTAACAACTATAACTTCTAAAGACAGTTAAAGCCATCGTGCTATAGTGATTGATAGATAACGTCTATTCCAATGCGATGATTGTGGGTTCGATTTTCACTCCGGGAATTACTACATTTCAATTATATTAATATTATAATTATTTATATTAAATCACTCAACACGCAATGCCTCAATCTGGCGGAAAATGGAGAACGGATTTGTTGAAAGAGAACGGAGTGTCTTAACACTAGGTTCTCAGGTTCCTTCTGCCTATCCTGCTATATACGGGATACAGCGTGAAGTTAAAAAAAAATAAGAAAATTATATTAATTTTCTTGCATTAATGACGAACTGCGGCATTGACTCTTGCCATTCAACACACTATGTCTCAAAATTATGCGGAAAACGGAGAACGGAGTTTCTTGTCACTCTGTATTCTCTGACTACGTTATTTTGAAAAAAGTGTGAAAACGCTTTGCTTCTTTTTCAAAAAATAATTTTTTTTTTAACAAATATTTTTTTGGAAATTCCAAGCAAAAATTACAACTAAGCCACAGAGAAGACCCAATTTTGTGTTTATATTTTGATAATAATATAACAGACGTACTCGTACAACAATTAACCTACTAAGAAACATGTTTATTTTCCCACAAACTTTTGTTTTGCTCTATATTTAGTCTACATACATACATAAATACATATTGAAACTAATTATATATATATATATATATATATATATATATATATATATATATA
>JAKGSA010000756.1:240247-252837 GCA_033558755.1 Philaethria dido
TGTAACTATCATAATCTATAGAGGGCAGTCGTGGCACAGAGGCACAATCGTGGGACTGCAAACGCGACAGGTTGTGGGTTCGATTTCCACTCCAGGGAACGAAAATATTAAATATTTATAATAATTAATATTTTTATTTCTCCGCTCTATAATGATAAAAAAGGTAGGTAGGAAGTTAATAAAGCAATATGCGGCGTTGAGTTTCACTTAGAACGCAATGCCTCAAATCGGTGGAAAGTAGGGGACGGAAATCTTGAGAGAACGGAGTGTCTTAGCACTAAGTTACTTTTGCTATGTGAAGTTAAAAAAATCAATATAAATAAAACGCTTGCATTACTAAGTGACTAAAAGAAAATAGAAAATATACAGACGAAACTACTGACCATAGAAAGCTAAAGTTTGACATGTAGACTCCTTGTGAAGAGAGAGAGAGAGAGATGAGTTTTATGAAATTTCTACAAAAACAAGAAAAAAACGGAGTTTCAGTTTTTATTACGCCTGTCGTGGCGCAGAAACACAAGCGTGCAACTGTAAACGCGACAGGTTGTGGGTTCGATTCCCACTCCAAGAAATGAAAATTTTAAATAATAAGGCAAAGCGCGGCGTTGAGTTCCACCACTCAGCACGCAATGCCTCAATCATCAAAAAAATCCACGCAAACAAAGTTACGGGATACAGCTAGTTAATATAAAAGAGGTATTAAGAGGATATTGCAATTAAACAAAGTTTCTCATGTAATTTGTACTTAAGTGGTTGTTACGGTTAGATCAAATTAACTAATATTAGGGTTTTGCTGCGTATGAATACGATTATGGGTTCAAATTTGGAATGAGGAACTTTTTCATGTAGTTTATCTAACAGGATAGGAGAATATAGAGAGAACGTAGTATCAATACACTCCGTTCCCAACTTTCTGCTCTCTCTTCGAGATATTGCGAGCTAAGTGGCGGTGATCTAAACCTAATAAAGCGAAAAATAAACAGAAAGCCTTTTCGCTCAGAGAAAAAAAAAAGAAAGAAAACCGACTTCAAATAACATTATTACGAATATCTCAAAAACCACTGGGCAAATCTCAATTAAACTTTAATCAGACAAGAAAAAAATCATCAAAACTGTTTCTTTCACCCAGGAGAGATTTTTACCGTAACACAAATAAAAAAAAATAGTCGAAGACGGTATCCCGCATATAGCAGGGTAGGCAGAGGGAACCAGAGAACCTAGTGTTAAGATTCTCCATTCTCTTTAAACAAATCCGTTCCCCACTTTCCGCCAAATTGAGGCAATGCGTGTTGAGTGGCGGAACTCGACGCCGCACTTTGCCTTGTTACCAAACCCAAGAAACGAAACGACTAAATTTGAAATTTCCTATAGTGGGAATCGAACCCACAACCTGTCGCGTTTACAGTCGCACGCTTGTGCCTCTGCGCCACGACGGGTGTTAAATTTACTTAACTTTATAAATTTACATCACTCAGTATTCTATTTAAGCCGCTCCCTTATCTCTATATTTAATTTTCCAATACAAAAATACGTGGAGAATTTTTCCATTCCAATCGCAGATATCTTGAAAATGTTAAATTTAAAACCAACAGATTTAACGCCGGTCGTGGCGCAGAGGCACAAGCGTGCGACTGTAAACGCGACAGGTTGTGGGTTCGATTGCTACTCCAGGAAATGGTATTTTCATTTTTTGGGTTTGGTAACAAGACAAAGCGTGGCGTTGAGTTCCGCCAATCAACACGCAATGCCTCAATTCGGCGGAAAGTGGGGAACGGAATTGTTGAAAGAGAATGGAGTGTCTTAACACTAGATTCTCAGGTTCTCTCTGCCTACCCTGCGATATGCGGGTTACAGCGTGAAGTTAAAAAAAATGTTTTATACGGTAACAGACAAAAAACAATACAAACGAATAGAAAACCTTATCCTTTTTCAATTCTGTTAAAAATTAATTATTTGAACATACATAACTAACGAGTTTAAGGTTAAAATATTTATAAGACATAACGCATGTTGGGTGACGAATCTCTAACCATTCGGTAACATAATTAACAAGTTAAAACAAACAAGCGCCTACCTGTTGCTTAAACAATGCTCGTAATGGACCGACATATGACACCTCTATGGAACCATTTCCTGGTCGAAGTTAAAACGTTTTGATAATAAGTATATACATAACACGCTTTAACGCTTTTTTTTGATTCCCACTCCAGGAAATGTTAGTATTTTCATTTCCTGGCTTCGGTAACAAGGCAAAGCCCGGCGTTGAGTTCCGCCACTCAACACGCAATGCCTCAATTTGGCGGAAAGTGGGGAACGGAATTGTTGTAAGAGAACGGAGTGTCTTAACACTAGGTTCTCTGGTTCCCTCTGCCTACCCTGCTATATACGGGATACAGCTTGAAGTTATAATAAAAAAAAATTAAAAAAAAAACGCTTGTGCTACGGAGTGACTGACAGACAGCATATATACGAAACCACTAGACATAAAAGGCTGATGTTTGACATGTACACTCCTTGAGGGGCACTAAGAGAACTTCACGCTGTATCCCGCATATAACATGAAATTCAGAGGGAACTCGAGAACCTAATGTTAAGACACTCCGTTCTGTTTAACATTTCCGTTCCCCACTAAATGAGAATTTCTCGAAATTCCTATGAAAACAGAGAAGACAGGATTATAGGTTTAATAATTTACGCAAACAAAGTCGCAAGATAAATCTAGTATATATATTAAACGCTTGCGTTACTGAATGAGTGACAGACAACGTACAGGCGAAACTACTAGCCAAATCAAAAAGGAAAGTTAAATTTAGGCTCCATAGGGAGTGTAGGTGAGCACTAAGAGACGATTTCTCAAAATTTCAACGAAAGCGGAATAGGATTTTACCTTCTATAGTCCACATAAACGTACCCTCAATTCGGCGAAATGTTAAAAGAGAACAGAGGGTCTTAACACGTCATTTCTCAGGTTCTCTCTGCCTACCCTGCTATGTGCGGGATGCAGCGTGAAACTATACAAAAAACAAACGTAGCCGCGGGATACATCTAGTATAGAGAGACACAAGGAGGCGTGCCTTTCTTCATAATTCCGAGAAGTTTTATTTTGACGCGAACGCGATACTTTTAAAAACAAAGCGCGATGTCAAAGAAACTTAATACATTAATGCATTCCAACTACTGTAGTTCGTAACTGTAAAGCATCGTATTATAAAAATATAAACGGTATTGTGGTGCAGTGGAGATGTTACTAAGTGATTAACGACTTTTGGGTGTTCAAATCTAAATTGAGAAAATAATTGTAATGTTTTTACAATAGTATAGAACTTAAACGGGCTATAACCTGCACCTTTCGTAAACACTCGAAACGCTCTGACCACTATGCAAGAGGCACGTTTTCAAGCCCCGCTAAGTAGTTTTTTTTTTTTTAACTTCACGCTGTATCCCGCATAAAGGTAGGGGCGCATAGGGGTAGGCAGAGGGAACCAGAGAACCTAATGTTAAGACACTCCATTCTCTTTCAACAATTCCGTTCCCCACTTTCCGCCGAATTGAGGCATTGCGTGTTGAGTGGTCGAACTCAACACCTCGCTTTGCCTTGTTACCAAACCCAAGAAATGAAAGTACTAAATTTTACATTTCCTGGAGTGGGAATCGAACCCACAACCTGTCGCGTTTACAGTCGCACGCTTGTGCCTCTGCGCCACGACAGGCGTTATATTAGGCGTATAAGAGAAATGTAATGATATATATTATTATACTCCGCTATTCACTTTCTGCAAATATATCTCATACTTAGAGGAGAGAACGAACCTTTGCAACAAAACTTTTGATTCCCTGATTTAACCACATTTAAATAAAACTATTTTAACAGGATTAATCGAATATATTTTGGCATTGCAAATACATTATAGCAAACCCGACGTTTCGAACATAATAATCCTAATTGCTGTAGACTAAAATATACGTGATTAATGTAACCGTTGACGCGCTAACAACGCGTTGTCTTTAGTAATGTATATGTCACTTTGCATAAACATGGATGTCAAACCATAGTAGTGTGTGTAACATTTATTTTATTAATTTTATATACTTTTTATGCATTGTTTATAAAAAATATTATCATTCTGCACTACTTCTCTATATAAACTATAAGTGTGCCAAGTTTCATGCTCTTCTGTCCGCGTAATTTTCGTAAAAAGGGATCTAAAGTTTTTGCTTCACGTATTTATATATAGATTAAAATTTGGACGACATGTTTAGAAAAACCGACAACACATATACATTTAAAAACACACATTCCTCTTATTCAGGATTCGAACCCACAACTATCTGTAGTTAAACACTAAACCACAACAGTCTTACCACCATAGTAAAATAAAAACAATTGTAACAGCATAATGTAAAACAATCAAATTAAAATTCCTTAATTCCTTTACACCTTTAGTACTACGAAGTTCGTGAAATGAAACGTTATAATGAGACCAGGCTGAGTCTTTAAAAACTGCACTAAGTATGAAATAATAAATATTAAATAACAAAAAATAAAATAAAACATTTTTTTTAGTTTTACGCTGTAAAACCTATACATGCGGGATAGGCAGAGGAAAACAGAGAATCTAATGTTAAGACACTCCGTTCTCTTTCAACAATAATTAACAATAAAATTAAACATCAACAATAAACTCTGCGCCACGACAAGCGTTTGAAAAATATGCTTTTTTCATAAAAGCATCTTCATGCCGCATAGCAGGATAGTCGGAGTGAACCTAGTGTCCACTCCGTTCGCCGATTTCCGCCCGAATTGCGTATATATGGCGTAATTCAACGCCGCGCTTTATCTTATATGAGCGGAGAAATGAAGATAATTTATATATAATCAATCTCCTGAAAGGGAATCGAACCCACAACCAATGGCGTTTAGAGTTGCGCTTACGTTTACGCTGTCCCTCTGCGCAATGATGGCCATCTCATGGTGTATTCTATCCTACAACTGATGGCCTATCATTTGGTATCCATATAGATAGGTTTTATGAAAATATGTATCGGCCATTTTGTTGCGACGGCCATTTTGAAATAGCTATAATACAGATTATATATAATGAAATTGTCATTAGATCTAAATGTGAAATGTGTCGAAAGAGAATGGAGTGTCTTAACACTAGGTTCTCTGGTTTCCTCTGCCTACCCCGGTATATGTGGGATACAGCGTGAAGTTATAAAAAAAAATATCTAAATGTGTAAATCAAATTGCAGCACAATCGGTCATTAAGAATTAGGACAAATTTAGCGTCAAAGCTTAAAATAAAAAAGCTTGTAAATAAAATGTTAAGAGCATCAAAAATTTCAGTATTTTTTTCATATGTATTTCATACACTATGAATAAAACAATTCTAACGTCTATAAATATTTTTTAAATTGTAAGTTATACAGTTGGATTTATCAACTTATTCACGCCTGCTACTCCCATAACCATAAAATATGTAAAACATATTCTTTATACTATAATTTAAAAAAGCTCAATCAAAATCGAGCTACTATTAAATAAAGCTTAGTAAGTTTATCCCGAGTGGTAGTTGTATGTGAAAAAAGTACAAAACAACCCACTTACGTGTTAATAGCGAAAGCCGGAGATTCAGTTCGATAGATGTCAGTGCGTAGGCGTCGAGTCAAAGGTCATGCACGACAATGTCATACTGTACGACTTTTTTGTCGTAAGAAAATATTAGACACGTTATATTATGGCCAAATTACACAAAATCTTTATGTATTATAGCATATGTGTTGTTCTGATGTATAAGCTATATTACTGTAAAGCGACATCTAGATGCGTTTAGTAGTTTTTGTCATGAAAGAGTAACAAACATCCATACCAGCTAACATATTTTCGTATTTATAATATTAGTAGTAAGACGAAGTCAATCCAAGTGTAGATTGTATCTTCTTTTATACACGAAGATTTGAATTCTGTTCCCTTATAATACATATAAGGGCGTTACTCAACTAAGCTAAACGATCATATCACACAATACCAAAAAGACAAAAAGCAGCTTGCAATGCTTTTTTAGTTTGATTTTGCCGATAGCAAAAAGGTGACTTTCGTTACAGAAGGAACATTTATATTGAAATTATTCGTACTTCTCTGATCTTATAATACCAGTATATGAAGTCTCTTAACACTACATTCTTTACGCTGCTCCATACAGAACATGCCTAAAATAAAATAAAAAAAATCACTAATAAAGTATTACAGTCTGAAATCGCCTTATTTCGTAAGCGGGTCGTTTCTGCGGCGAGATAAAAAGGTCTCACGAGTTAAGATTACTTTGTTTACTTATTATAATAACAAGAGAGGATTATTATATTCTGAAGCGACTCTCTTGTGTGGTATGCAGAGAGTTTAGTCCCGTCTTAAGACATTTCGGGCCTTTGAATACGAACTTTAAGTCACAGTTGGAAAGTAAAAAAAAAGGAGCTTCAGAGTACCCTTTGCCTTAGTCAGAGTATCTGGTGTTAAAACACTCCGTTTTCTTGTGTGGAATTAAATGCTGTTGATACTCGCTCAGGAGGTTTATCGTTGCTGTAAATTTATTATAAAACTTTATTTGAAAAGAGCAACTGCCGTTTCTTGCCGGCTCTTCTCAGCAGAACTGCCTTCTGAGCCGGTGGTAGCTTCCGTTAGGACTGACACTACTGACATCTTTTGTAAATTGACGATTCAAAAGTGCTTGTAATAGCCTATTTGAATAAAGAATATTTTGATTTTATTTGATTTTGATTTCCACTTTCGCTCAGAAATCAAAATAAGTAATGACAATGACAGACATATCTTTAAATACAAACTATGGGTCACAGTTGGAAAGTAAATAAATACATAAAAAATAAATAAAAAAGGACCTTCAGAGTACCTTCTGCATAGTCAGAGAGAATCTGGTGTCAAGACACTCCGTTTTCCACTTTAGGTCCGAAATCGAAACATTACGTGTTACGAGACAGAACCTAACACCGTGTGTCGAAGTAATGACAATAACTTAAGTAAGATTATTAATGATTAATACTTCGAGTGAGAATCGAACCTATAACCATTACGTTACATCCCCATAAAGTAAAATAGTAAAATAATAAAAAAATATATACAAAAGTATTTTTTCAAAGAATAACGACTAATAATGTTACGACAATATATTAAATGAAACACTTTTAACAGATTCGGTCACAGATAGATTCACGGACTACTGTAAAGTGTTCGAAACGTCGGCTTTCCAAAAATGTATTTCCGAATACTAAAATATACGCGATTAATCCGTGATTTGGCGAAAAGTGGGGAACGAAGTGTTTAACACTAGGTTCTCAGGTTCCCTCTACCTATGCTGCTATATACGGAATACAGCGTGAAGCTAATCCAGTTAAAATAATATCATTTAATATGTATTTTGGCTATTATTACAGCCAAAATCAAAGAGCTCCTTATTACGACAATGGTCCAGGATTCGAATCCCAGAACATAAATAATATAAGTATATTTAATATATGCAGGCGATTATTTCTACTTTTAGTCATGACATTAAAATGTCATTATATTTCAAGACTACTACTTTAAATGGAGTATTAGAATCTAGATTTAGACCAAGGCTATCCATGATTCATATAAAGCTCTTAAAAGAGTCGCAATCTTCTCGTTGAATAAATATTATAAAAAACTATAAAGATAGGAAAGATAAGATATGAATATATATTTGTATATACGTAATACAAACAATCGACAACAACCAAGGCCGTGGTGACTTGTCACAACGTCTGACTGTAGCGATGGTAGTGGGTTTTATTCTCGATCGTGAAATGATAATATTTTTTTTTTTAGCTTTCCGCTGTATCCCGCACATAACAGGGTAGGAAGAGGGAACCTAGTGTTAAGACACTCCGTTCCCCACTTTCCGCCGAATTGTGCCATTGCGTGCTGAGTCGCGGAACTCAACACCGCGTTTTACCTAGTTTTCAAACCCAGGAAATGAAAATATTAAACTTACATTTCCTGGAGTGGGAATCGGACCCACAACCTGTCGCGTTTACAGTCGCACGCTCATGCCTCTGGGTCACGACAGGCGTTATTTAAATATTTAAATTGTTTTCATTATTCACTTTGGTAAAGATGAATCTATGCATTGAGTTACGTCACTCAACACGCAATATTTCGAATACATAGGGAAAGCGGAGAACGGAGGATCTTGACTCTTGGGTCTCTCTGCCCACCCTGCTATGTGAGATAAAACGTGAAGCTATATATTAAAAAACAATTATGTTGAAATTTTGATGAGAACTAATCACAATTTTAGCGACAAAGATATCTATCTTGAATATTTACCATTTATAGAAAGTCGCAAAAAATATGAATATAGACTTTTTTATCGTATTTTGTAGCAAAATGGAAAGTTACAGAAACTTTTGGCTAGAGTGCTTACAAAGTACACATGAAGAGTGGGTTCAAATCCTATGACAATGAATTTTTATTTGCTCAATGTAGATTTTCATTAATTTCATGCTTTTTATTATGTATATGCTTGTGTGTAATTCCGGGTAAATTATTATTATTATATAATTTAACAAGATATCAGATCATATTAAATAAAGCTATTATTATAAAAATGAAAGATTTCAAAATTTTTATATACATAGGAATTTCATCCAAATCTGTTTAGGAACCAAATTTCATTATTTTAACATATATTGATGGTTATTTATATATGGTTATTAGATAAAATATAAATATATACACATAAAATAGTTTTGACAATAAAGACCTAAATATCTAAGTCCTAAAAATCTAGATATACATAACAAATTTATTTTAATCGCTGCAAATTTTATTTACTACTTTTTTTACTGTTCCTATTGTAAAAGATAATATTTAGAAATATGTCAGTAATAATGTAAGTGAATATTTTTCATAATAATAATCTATCTCATTATCTGTTCACATTTTAAATGTTATCACTGTTATTAAACATTTATCATAGATCCTATACTCAATAATTTGGCAAAATCTCTCATATTTTCAAGTTTTGTTTAATAAATATAAGTCTTTATTATAATCTTTGTTATTATTTCTTCTAAACTTCTCATCAAAAAAAAAATAATTATAATAATCTACTTAAACAAATTTATCCATATCAATTAATTTCTTATATAGATATAATTAAAAAAAAAAAGAGTGTATTTCCGTAATTTATCATAATAAAAATTGTTTTAAATATATTTAAGTAATATAAACTAAAAAGAAGGTTAAGATAATGTATTCTAAACACTATTTTATAGTTGGCCGCTTGCATAGAAATGTAGGTAACACAATATACTGGCAAACCTGTTTTTGATTCAAGTTTCCTAAGGAAATACTTTCAACAATATGTGCAATATAATTCAGTTAATAAAGACCTTATGAGGAATGCTAACTAAAATAGTTACATACTTTATTCCACACAGTAGGGAAGTAAGAGTGAACCTAGTGTCAAGACACTCTGTTCTCTAATTTGAGACACTATGTGTTAAATAGCGAAATTCAATGCCACTTTTTGTCTTACCAAAGTGGAGAAATATAATCGTTTCATCGACTGGGAATCGAACCCACAGCCAATCGCGTTTAAAGTCAGATGCTATCCCACTACGCCGCCATAGCCTTGAAATGCGTAATATTTTTTTCTTTATTAGTATTAGTGCCTATCTGCGTTTATGTCAATACGATTGGTTTAAGGTTCGGTTCGAAAATTATTTTCATTATTAAAACAAAGCGCGACTTAAGACGCAATATCTAAAATTCGGGCAGAAAGAGAACAGAGTGTCTTGACATTACATTCCGTCTGACTACCCTGCTATACGAAATGTAGCATAAAGTTGTTAAATAAATAAATGAATAATCCATTTATTTGTAAATGTCTGAATGTACATACTAATGTTGTGGATTTGATTCCCAGTCAGGGCAATACTTATATTTAAAATATTGTTCATAAGCGTATTAGTTCCAATTACACGTTATCTTTAAAATAATCAAAATATAACTGCAATTTCACAAATACAATTTACATAAAAAATCATGACAAAACAATACGTAATTTAATATATTATTTGTATAATAATTATTAAAATAACATTAATAAAGCCCTAAAATTAATAATAAATCAAGCGTACATTATCTAACATCAGCATCACGATCACAAAAAAAAAGGTTTGCTATTGTTAATAAAATAGTTAATAATCTATATCCATTTATTATCTGTTTTATTATATTTTGTGTCAAATGTCAAACAATGGATAGATTTTTAGCACTGATAAAAGTGTAATCACGCGATATTAAAGATATATCACCGTTTTATTGTCAGTAATTTTGTATGCAGGTCAGACACTGTTTAATTATTCATCGTTCGTGTTACAAAAGTTATAATTATATTACTTGGTTAATTATTAAATAGGTTTTATATATTTCAGGTGATGTCATAAAGAATAACCATAATCTTAAAGGTAAATAGATAAGTTTGTTTACTAACCTTTTTAGATTCGCAATTCCTTTTGCATGTAAAATTAAATCACATCACAATTTAAATATTATTATAATGGGAAAACACTGAAAATTGTATGTTTTCGATACCGGTAGCAAAGCTTATGAAACTATATGGAAAATATGCATTTTTTATTACGTCTATTGATTTTGAGAAAGCTAGTGTCCAATTACGTTTAGTATAACGAGTGTTCACCAAAACGGGTTTTGTTTTACAATAATATCATGCACACACTTAGTAATTTCATTAATAACAACTAAAAATCGATTTCACAAGGTTCACGACGATTTAAACAGAAGACTGCCGCAGCGTGTGAAATACATTGTTTTATATATAACGCGTAGATATACCGCGGTGTTGTTGTTATATTAGATAATCAACTACAATATGATGATAATGGAGGTATGGAATATAATTTTCGTATCATTTTTAATATACAAAGGTTAAAAACAAAGTGCCGGTTCAACAACACGACCAACGCTCGTCGAGTTCGCGATGACACTAAACTCGAGATAGATGTCGCTCGCGGCCATTGTGGAAAATGGCGGCCGTGCGTCAAATACATACAAATCAAACTCAACTTTATTAGAATAAAAATAAAGCTTAAATTACCGTAAACATTAAAATCTTTTAAAAACTATTCGATCGTATTACGCGACTGATTTGAAAATGACTTTCGTCTATAAATTGTAGCTTAAATATATGGTGTATGTGTTTGGTCGGTTCATATATAGTCTGTCTCGTTCCCTTCAATGTAATCTAGCAAATATAAACTTTTTCCACGCTTGCGCATTGTAAAAGCTTTTTTGTGGTATTACGAACTTTAATTATTAAGTTTTAGAGAAGAAAAGAGAGTTTTAACACTAAGTTCTTTTTGCCCATATGCATGGAAATAAAAAGAACAAATATAATGACTAAAACACAATCTAATTTGGGGATCGGGTTGAAATACAGATTTGGGTAAAGCATATTAGTAATAAGTATTTTTATCTTTTTATAATATTAGTTTTTTATTGAGATAAATGAAAAAAAAATAATATGTTGCCCGTCATAGGGCATAGGCGTGCGACTTTAAACGTGACAAGTTGTGGGTTGAATTCCCACTCCAGGAAATGTTAGTATTTTCTATTCCTGGGCTTGGTAACTAGGGCAAAGCGCGGCGTTGAGTTCCGTCACTCAACATGCAATGCCTCAATTTGGCGGAAAGTGGGGAACGGAATTGTTGTAAGAGAACGGAATGTCTTAACACTGGGTTCTCAGGTTCCCTCTGCCTACCCTGCTATACGTGAGATACAGCGTGAAGTTAATGATATATCTTCAGATTTTCTGTCCTAAAATAAAATGCGGGAAAATCTTTGTATATTTAACAACATTATAAGAATTGCAATAGGTATTCAAAATTTAAAATATGTAAAGATAAATGCGACGTTGAGTTCCGCCTACCAAAACGCAATGTCTCGAATTCGAGCAAGATAGGTCGAAGGGAGTGTCTTGACACTGGGCTCTCTTTGACTACCTTGCGTTGATAAGCCGTGAAGCTGTACGCAAAATTTTCCACGTTTCAAATACTTTGCTGTCCGTGATCGGTTGTAAGGGTAAAAAAATGTATGCATCTTCATCTTTTTTTCATCTATTCTTCATACTAGTGTCCCCGTTGACGCGTTAACAACGCATAGATGACCATAGTAGTGTGTGTAGCAAATATTTTATTAACTTACTATGTATTTTATGCATTACTTTAAAAAAGACATTATCATTGTGGCACTCCTTCGCTATATAAACTATAAGTGTGCCAAGTTTCATGCTCCGTCCGCGTAATTTTTATAAAAAGGGGTACAAAGCTTTTGCTTCACGTATTAATATATAGATTATATATGACAAAGGAAACTATATTTAGAAACCAATGCTGCCATCTCTTATAAAAATATGTTATATATTTAAGCCTAAACTAACATCAATTTATACTTCCCTGGAAAGAGTCTATTGAAATAGTTTCCTAGTCGATTACTAGATGGCGTGTTACAACTAATTTTTGATATTATACTG
>JAKGSA010000756.1:262838-272838 GCA_033558755.1 Philaethria dido
GCCATGCGATAGGGTGTCCCAAAATTAACGCAAGATTTGAATTAAATAGAAAATGCCATTTTAGTCTTTTAATAGCGAATGAATAATGAATATAATAGCAAATGGCGGCAAAGTCAAATCTTGCGTTAATTTTGGGACACCTACGGGACATATACGGGTTACAGCGTAAAGTTAAAAAATAAAAAAAATAAATAAATATCCAAATTTTCAATTTTAGTGGTCATTCATATGTCGTGACTCAGAGGCGAATGTAAGCCCGACAGGTTGTGAGTTCGATTTCCACTCCAGGAAATAAAAGTATTAAATAATATTTAACATTTTCATTTCCTCGCTTATTTGAAAGCTTTAAAGTGGCTAGATTTTCATTTTTTTTTGACAAAAATAAAAGTATCCTAAATCCTTTTTAATAGCTCTAAAAATATGTGTTCATGATAAACGGTTATATCGGGAGTAGCTTTGGCGTGAAAGCGTAACAAACAAACTAACATTGATTTTACTAATATTATTAGAGAAAGATATGTATGTATATTGTAAGTGGCCTAATATAAAATTTATGTGAAAATTATAAAGAACCAATTCTTCAAATTTAGAAACCAAATACAAATAAAGTAAGCTATAACATAAATTATGTGTTATGTATTTGAAATGTGCTAATTAAGTCCTTTTATTTGACACCCCACACGGTACTCATCAACGATTTTTTTGTTTTTATTCATTATCATTCATTTTTTTATATTCTTTTTATGCCTTTTATATTGAATTTAAAGTGATGTCACATATCTAAGAACTCTTGGAGTATCAATACCTGCCTAATCTTACCTTAATTATATAATTCGGTCCAGGGGCTTGGAAGATTTCATGGACTTGTAATAAAGAATATTACAAACATACATGATACGCGCGAAGAACCTAACCCTCGTCTGACAATCGGGAAATAAGCTGGTTAAGATTATTTTTTCTGAAAATAGTACTTTTTTAATAAGATCACCTACAAGTGGTTGACAGAGAGAAAATTAAGAACGGAGTGTCTTAACACTAGGTTCTCTCCGAAAAGCGCAAAATTTTTAATTAATAAACAATTTTTGTTTACTTTCAGATTTCGTACAAGGAAAGGATAATAAGACAAATAGTAAGTAATCCAAAAGGTCATTGTGACGCAGTGGGTCAGTGTTTGACTGTAAACGAGATTGGTTGTGGGTTTGATTCCCATTAGAGGGATTGATTACATTTAATGTTTTATCATTTGTCCACTCTAAAAAAAAGCTCGGCGTTAAGTTCCGCCACTCAACACTGAAAACGGCGAACTCGGGCGGAAAGTGGACACTCCATTCGCTTTTTTCTATCGATTTCGCGACATTGTATGTATATGGCGAATCTCAACACTGCGCTTTGTATCACCCGAACGGGGAAATGATTATAAAATTAAAATATATTTTAAATATTTTTGGAAAAAAAAATTGAACGCAACGGGATTCGAACCCGCGCTTCTCTAGAAATTCTTATAGGCTTGTTACAACTTACGAATTAGTTAGAATTTCGACGTAACTGGATAAGAACGCATGGCTTAGTGTCATGGCTAGTCAGAGCGTGGAGTAAGCAAGAGGTCGTGGGTTCGAGTCCCGCTGCTTTCAAATTTTTATATGTTTACTAAAAATATTTTTCGCCTGTCGTGGCGCAGAAACACAAGCGTGCGACTGTAAACCCGACAAGTTGTGGGCGCGAGACCTGAAAATTTTAAATAATATTTAGTATTTTATTTTCCTCGCTCTGGTAACACGGCAAACCGCGGCGTTGAGTTCCGGCACTCAGCACGCAATGCCTCAATTCGGCGGAAAGTGGGGAACGGAGTGTCTTAACACTAGTTTCCCTCTGCCTACCCTGCTATATGCGGGATACAGCGTGAAGCTATGTATGTATGTTGAAAGAGAACGGAGTGTGTGGTTAACACTTTAAAATATATATTTATTTTTTTTTAGCTTCACACTGTAGCTCGCATATAGCGGGGTAGGCAGATGGAACCAGAGAACCTAGTGTTAAGACACTCCATTCTCTTCCCCACTTTCCGCCAAATGAGGCATTGCGGGTTTAGTGGCGGAACTCAACGCCGCGCTTTGCCTTGTTACCAAACCCAAGAAGTGAAAATATAAAATATCTTTAAAATATCTTTTTTAAATTTTGATTACAGTGCTAACGATAAAGAATAATGCCGACCAAACTATTATAAGCGACACGGGAATTTTTCACTACAAACAAAATTTCACGTTCGACTTCACGTGCTTTAGGAATGAAACCGTACAACCTTATAACCTAACGTGGTCTAGAGGTAAGTTTACATGTGCAACAGCAACTGCAAGCAACTTTTCGTTTCGGCGTTTGTTGCTTCCCGCGTATTGATTGGCGGAACTCAACGCCGCGGTTTGGTAACGGAAATGTTAACAGAACGGAGTGTATAAATACTAGGTTCTCTGGTTCCCTCTGCCTACAGTCTTATGTGCGGGATACAGCGTGAAGCTAATAAAAATAATAATATATACACTTTGTATGTGTCGGCGATATATTGGTATATTGATGTACAGGATCCATTTTCACAATAAAAATGCAGTATAACAGGACTTAGTTTATTTTCAGAATGGCTTAATGGCTTATATACGTTTTCGGTGAAAAGTGGGAGACGGAGTGTCTTAACACTAGGTTCCCTCTGCCTACCCTGCTATATGCGGGATACAGCGTAAAGCTGTATGTATATACGTTATGTACTGCACTTCTTCTCTATATAAACTTTAACTGTGCCAAATTTCTTATTCTTCCGTTCTCACAATTGTCATAAAAAGGGTTACAATGTTAACCTTTAAATTTACCTCCACATATTAATATAATACTATTTAAAAATATATACAGGTTTAAGCTTTTTCCCATATATGAGTAAAGACCTAAGAACCTAGTTTCAAAACGCTGTTCTGCACTTTCCGCCAATTCTAAATATTGCTAAGCGGAACTTAACGCCGCTTTAAATGTCGGTTAAATTAACATAACTAGTGTCCCCGTTGACGCGTTAACAACGCGTGGCCGTACGTATATGTTACTTTATATAAACATGCATGTCAAACCATGTTAGTGTGTGTAACATTTATTTTATTAATTTAATATATTTTTATGTATTATTATAAAAATATATTATTCTCCACTCCTTCGCTATATAAACTATAAGTGTGCCAAGGTTTATGCTCCTCCGTCCACGTAATTTTTGTAAAAAGGGGTACAAAGTTTTTGCCTCACGTATTAATATATAGATACTTTTTAGATGGCACAGTGTTGGATAGTACTGATAAGGCCTTTTTATCTCTCGTCTGGAAGAAACCATTACAAGAAGAAGATAACGGTGCAAAGTTCAAATGCACTGCCAACGAATCAGTTGGAAATCCGGGGGACTTTGTAGGTGGAAAACACTACGAGAGTGTTATTGAATTACAATATGATAGTGACTTAGTGTCTCATCAGAGTAAGATAGTGACTCCCGACGATTCTCACAGTAAGTTTAGTTTCTTTGTATCCTGTACATAGCAGCGTAAGCAGAGGGAACCTGAGAAAATATTTTATAAATTATAAATTATTTATTGTCAAAAACTACTCGTCTAACGCCTGTCGTGGCGCAGAGGCACAAGCGTGCGACTGTAAACGCGACAGGTTGTGGGTTCGATTCCCACTCGAGGAAATAGAATTTTTCATTTCCTGGGTTTGGTAACAAGGCAAAGCGCGGTGTTGAGTGTCGCCACTCAGCACGTAATGCCTCAATTGGGCGAAAAGTGGGGAACGGAGTTTCTTAACACTAGGTTCCCTCTGCCTACCCTGTAATATGCGGGATACAGCGTGAAGCTATGGGAAGCTATATATGTATGTATGTAATTACACGTTAGATTTAAATTAAAAAAAAAGAAAAACAAAAGAAATTAGATTGTACCACATTAAAAGCAGCTTTAATGTAAGCAAGAATCATCAAAATTAGAAAATATAATATAATGTTTAATTTTTCCTGGAGTGGGAATCGAACCCACAACCTGTCGCGTTTACAGTCGCACGCTTGTGCCTCTGCGCCACGACAGGCGTTAACGCGTAGTGTTTCAACTGAAAAGTAGAGAATGGAATCTTTTGGTTCTCTCTTTGTACCATATTATATGCAGGAAATGCATTAAGCTGAGAAGAAGATGAATTTAATGAATATTTTGGACGTGTTATGTTAATTTTTTAAATTTGGTTTCTTGTTTTTTTTTTAGATCAATACACACGATACATATTGATATTCAGTTCGATTACATTATTAATTATAATAATAGCTTTAATTCTCATATATATTATATGTAGATCGAGAAAAGATACATCAGAGGTATGTACCTACATTTATATAATCCGATTTTTTTTTCTTTAATTTTTTTTATTTTTGTCCCACACATAGCAGGGACAGAGGGAACCTGAGAACCTAGTGTTAAGACACTCCGCTCTCAAAAGATTTCTGTTCCCCACTTTCCGCCGAAATGAGGCGTTGCGTGCTGAGTGGCGGAACTCTACGCCGCGCTTTGCCTTGTTACTAGAGCGACGAAATGAAAATACTCGATATTAATTATTATAGTGGGAAACTTGTGGTGGGAATTGAACCCACAACTTGTTAGTATGTGTAGAATTTATTTTATTAATTTAATATAATTTTTATGCATTACTTCTAAAAGATATTATTATTGTGCACTCCTTGGCTATATAAACTATAAGTGTGCCAAGTTTCATGCTCTTTCGTCCGCGTAATTTTCGTAAATAGGGATAAAAAGTTTTTGCTTCATGTATTAATATATAAATAGATATACATACATAATATATTTTAACTTATTTCCTAACTTTCAGGATAAGCGACGTCTCCGAACACCCAATTCATCACTAAAATCCCAAAGCACTGACTCTGTGGCACAAATGAATGAAACATACTCGATACCCAAAGACGCACACCAAGACCTGCCCGATAACAACGTTTACGATACTGATAAGGCATACAGCACACCATTCAGTGAAACCAAAGAAGTATACGCTCTACCCATTCCTAAGAAATTTAGATCTCTACAAACACCAAAAGTGGTTATAGATGTTAAGAATAAAAATCAGTATTATTCGTATGCGAGAAATGTTAGAAATAATTATAATCGGCCGTATGAGAACGCAAGTAGACCTTATGTGAATATGGAAGGTGGTGACGGTCAGAGTTCATTGTATTCAGAAATTGATCAGTATTTGTAACTTTATCAGTCAATCAACCAACCAACCAACGAATTAATCAATCAATCAATCAACCAACCAACCAACTAAATTTTAATCAATCAATCAACCAACCAAAGAATTAATTAATTAATTATTTAATCGAAGTAAGAATATTTTTTCAAGGTAATTTTGACTTCTTGTCGTTCGATTTGTTTGAAAATTAAAAAAAAATAAAATGCAGAATGTTGCCGATTTGAATAATAATTGTAGAATATAACATGGATTTCCTTTGCTAGTTGTTTTTATGATTTTTCAAACAATCAAAACAAAATAATCTTGAATATTGTTTGAGTTTTCTTGTCGTTGGATTTGCTTGAAAACTTGTATATGTGTCCGAATAGATGTCAATATTCTATTTTATTTAGCAATCTGATATGCTCATCAGGACATACATACATAGCTTCACGCTGTATCCCGCATATAGCAGGGTAGGCAGAGGAAACCTAGTGTTAAGACACTCCGTTCCACACTTTCCGCCGAATCCTCATCAGGAGGATCAGAATTTTAAGAAAATTTATATATTTAAAGTATGTTCCTTTTAGTTTCTTTTTAAACTAATTTATTTGTGTAAGTTACAATTTAAGGCTTTAGACATGTATACATTTTTTGAACAAAAATATATCGTGTGTAAAAAAATATGCTTTACCACTTAGGTAGAATATGGTTTTTTTTTTATTTCCAGGTAGACTTTCATGGTTTGTTTAGCTAACTAATCAATCCACCAATCAATCTATCAATATATCAAATACATACATACATAGCTTCACGCTGTATCCCGCATATAGCATGGTAGGCACCTAGTGATAAGGCACTCCGTTCCCCACTTTCCGCCTCCGTTTCCCAACTCAACGAAATGAAAAAATCCATTTCCTGGAGTGGGAATCGAACCCACAGATGTCGTCTTTACAGGCGTTATCAATATATCAATAATTTAATAAAGTGTCACGTTATTCTTATCATTTTAACTCGAACGGGTTATGAGGGAATACTAAGCTGGCAATAAAGACCGGCTCATAGTGCTCCTTCTCAATCGCTCCTAGCCGAGGCATTTCCTTTTTTTTAACCGATTGGAAACTCGGGTGGGTTATGTGGGATTCCGAAATGACAGATATAAACTGTCCGTATATCCACTAAAGCCTCATAGTTCTCCTCGACTACCACTCGCCAAGGCCACGGGAACTGCCCCAATCTTCCATGAACCCTGGCGTCAAGAGATAGGCAAGGCACATCTCGGAGTTAAGGGTGGTGGGGTATATAGATTTTGAATTTCAAATTCTTTATACTAATATATGAATATGAAATTCATGTTGATTGCGAACCCAGTATCACCTTTGGTACATATATTCAGCCCCACTGCGCCACAATGGTTGACACTTTGTTAATACTATTGAATTTGGTAAATAAAAAAGAAAGTGAAAAAAATATTTGTTTATTCAAAAATAATAATAATTTACAAAACCTTTGGCAAAATAATTAAGTACAATTATATATATAAGTGCAATGAATTTATTAATAATAACCTAAAACATGAAAAGAAACATCAACTTCAAATAAATTTAATAAAAAGTACAAATATTACTAATAACTTAAAAACTACTTAGATCCTTACTGAATTAAATGAGACCACATCAGAAGCACTAGCTATCATATAAAAAAATCATCAAAATTGGTTTAGCCATTAAAAAATTATGTGCTAATGACAAAAAATACAGTCAAATTGAGAAACTCCTCGATTCTTTGAAATCGGTAAAAATTTAGAATTCTTTAATAAAAAAAGTTAACATTTTGAAAACCTATATCACAATAGCATAAAGAGATATGAACGTGAAAAGATCGGTAAGTCGATTTGCTTCACGCTGTATCCCGCACATAGCAGGGTAGGCAAAGGGAACTTGAGAACCTAGTGTTAAGACACTCCGTTCTCTTTCAACAGTTCCGATTCCCACTTTCCTTTGAATTGAGGCATTGCACGCTGAGTGGCGGAACTCAACGCCGCGTTTTGCCTTGTTACCAGAGCGAGGAAATGGAAATATATATATATTTTTTTTTTTTTTTTTTTTTTTTTTTTTTTTTTTTTTTTTTTTTTTTTTTTTTTTTTTTTTTTTTTTTTTTTTTTTTTTTTTTTTTTTATATATATATATATATATATATATATATATATATATATATATATACAAATCATAGTACTGATGGCAAAAAATACGAAGCTCGTCGGGTTTTACTATAATTTCGATCTTCTCATACTCCTCTAATTGTCATAAAAAGTGATGTAAAGGTTTTCCTTCACGTATATAATTATTTATACTAGTGTCCCTATTGACGCGTTAACAACACGTTGCCTAGCAACGTATATGTCACTTTATATAAACATGGACGTCAAACCATGGTAGTGTGTGTAACATTTATTTTATTAATTTAATATATTATTTATGCATTATTTAAAAAAAATATTAGTCATGTGTACTCCTTCTCTATATAAACTATAAGTGTGCCAAGTTTCATGCTCCTCCGTCCCCGTAATTTTCGTAGAAAGGGTTACAAAGGTTTTGCTCCTCATATTAATTTAAAAGTATAATTTCACTATAATTTCGACCTTTCTTTTATTTGATCTAGCCAAAATTTAATTCTTTCAAATTCCGGATATGATTGTATTTTGACATCCTCTTCAATGTTCAAACATAGTCTTGTTTGAGTGTTATATGGTTTCCAGTCTATATGTTGTAGAGAGGGATTCCTGGAAAAAATTATAGCTATTTTAATAGACATTGTTGTTGCGCAGAGGCACAAGCGTCCGACTGTAAACGCGACAGGTTGTAGGTTCGATTCTCACTCCAGGAAATGAAAATTTTAAATAATATTCAGTATCTCGCTCTGGTAATGAGGCAAAGCGCGGCGTTAAGTTCGCCACTCAGCATGCAATGCCTTAATGTGGCGGAAAGTGGGGAACGGAATTATTGAAAAACAACGGAGTGTCATAACATTAGGTTCTCTGCTTCCCTCTGCCTACCCACCTAACGTCACGCTTTATCGCTAGCGGGGTAGTCAGAGAGAACGGAGCGCCAAACGCTACGGTCTAATATATTTCTATCTACAGTAATCTTGCATTCCGTTCTTTCTTCATCTTTTTCATTGGTTTTTTATTTATTATTATTATTAAAATGTTTTTTTTAGCTTCACGCTGTATTCCGCACTTAGCAGGGTAGGCAGAGGGAACCTGAGAACTTAGTGTTAAGACTCTCCGTTCTCTTACAACAATTTTGTTCCCCACTTTCCGCCGAATTGAGGCATTGCGTGCTGAGTGGCGGAACTCAACGCCGCGCTTTAAGACTTTAAGACACTCTCTTCTATTAATATTTCCGTTTCAGACTTCCGTTAGTAATGCCAAACTGATTTTAACATTTCTAAACTATCAAAATTTGACACTATCAAAATCGATTTTTTTTTAACCTTTGATTTTTTGATTTGATTACCCTGCTTAGTAAGCAAAGTGCGGAGTTAAATACTCCTATATATTATATTAATTAATATAAATTAACATATAAAAATATTACGAAAAAATCAAAAACTATTCTTCAGATATTAATTAAATATAAAGAAAAAACGGACAGTTTAGAAGCACTGACTATTCCTCAAAATTCAACCAGTAAAAGGTTATGCACATAAAAAAACTTTTTTTAAGTCAATTAACTAAAAAAATAATATTTACCCTGTCTTAGCAAAATTAGCTAACATATCATTTAGCATTTCGGCCACCATCCGGTCCTTCTCAGTTGCCACCGCCGCTTTACTTTCCCTATAGAAAACATACTGAATGAGATCCCCATGAGTCGCTCCCTTAAACCCAAGACTCTTCATCACCTTCAAATTCATATTACCCATATATCCAAATCTAGCTAGAAATAAATTATCTTGAAAATTCGACAAATATTCCAAAGTGAAAATAATATCTCTGGCAAAATAATGATCGTTACAGAGTTTCAAATATTCCTGTCTCAAAGATTCATCCACTTTTCGACCTTTAAAGTAGAAATTTTGTATGTTATCCACAAATTTCAACGCTTTTGGCGTGTTGTGTTCCACAAAAAGGTATCTTGGTATAAAATATTGGAGGTCTTCTTCAAACATAATGTTTCCATGTTCATCTTTTCGTAAGAATAGGGCCCCTTCGTCAGAATGTATCGTCATAATCATTGGAACTTTCATAAACCTGTTCTCTTTTATCGCAACAATTGGGGATTCTTCGAAAAACCTCTCAACATTATCAAATTTCTTCTCAATAACCGGTAATAGCATGGCATTGATTATGGACGGTGGTCGATTCAATTCCGCCGAAATGAAAGCGTATAGTAACTCCTCTACGGGCGAATTAAGAAATATGTCATACAACTCTTCCTTGTCCCGCGTATCTTTGTTTAAATAGGAGGCAATTTTGCTAGCTATAGATATAGGATCTTCTTCCACGATATACAATTCCGCTAAGGAGGTACCAGATTGACAAATCAACTTGTCAAATAGCCCATCCGCCATTTTGCTTGTCAAAAGCGACATTGCCATCGCCGCACCAGCACTTTCACCTTGCACAGTAATATTATTCTCATCTCCATTAAAATTAGCTATATTTTTGTTAACCCATTTTAACGCCATGACTGCATCTTTCAAGCCAGCATTTCCGGGAACCTCAGGAGTATCAAGACACAAAAAA
>JAKGSA010000756.1:277838-288477 GCA_033558755.1 Philaethria dido
TATCCTGTGTATGGCAGGGTAGGCAGAGGGAACCTGGGAACTTAGTGTTCAGGCACTTTCCGCCGAATTGAGGCACTGCGTGCTGAGTGGCGGAACTCAACGCCGCGCTTTGCCAATAATATTTTTTTTTATTATTTTAAGTTAATTTATTATTTAAATATAAACCGTTGCTGAGTGCGATAATAATCGAACTTCGATTGTGGGTTTAAACCCACAATCGAAGTTCGATTATTTAAAAAATATTGAAAAAAGTTAAATTAATTATGTATATTATTTCACATGAACATGTACGACTATACAATATAAGCATTACATACATATTTATAAGAATTTGACAACTGATTCTGGTTTAATATTATTAATATTCAAAAGGAACATTGATAAGCAATAAGTAAATGATAAGGGGAAATAAAGATTAGTTTTTTTTTAATAGGGCCAAATACACTTCCCTGTGGTACACCCATAATATTAGGCAGAATTGAAAGTTGTATTACCTTCTTGGAAACGAAAAAGTGAAAAGTTAAAAAGATTTGGTGATTTTAAATAAAATAAAGTAATCAGGCATTGATACTTTGAATTTCATAGAACAAGGCCTCGTGTCCAACTCAGTCAAAGGCTTGTGATATCGACGGTGAACAGCCAATACCTAGTTAGTTGCGAGACATTTCCAATTTTTTATTTAAATGCCGTTTCAACTACGCCAAGGAGGTTCCCTGTGAGGGGAAGTGGTTATAATACTATTTCCCTCTACCGCTGGGTAGCGTCCCGTAAGAGGCGGGTAACCCAGTATCCTAATCTAGTGGTAGGAGGTTCGTCTTCCGACTTCCTCTATCATGTTAAGGACGAACCGCCAAATATATAACAATGAGTTCCGGTTCGATGACATGTAAGCCAGGTTATCCTTATCCACAACCATCCTTTTCCCAGAATGTAGTAGTCCCTAGGGCGAACTGCCGCGGCCACTACATTGTTTCCTACCCTTCCATCTACCCTCTGGGCTGGCAACGCATTTATAACTCCTCTGGATGTTAACCACAATGTTCATGGAAGGTAACCACTTACCATGAGGTGGTCCTTCTATTCGTTTGCCTTTATTGATCAATAAAAAAATAAATAATAACAGTGCATCTAAAATTATAAAAATAAAAAAGTTAATTTATTAAAAATGACAAGTAGTTCTTGGTACTTAACGTTGATATACCCAAAAAAATAAAAAGAAACATAAAATAAATATCAGCCATGAAACAAACAAAAAAGCAGAATTAAGTTCAAATATATATATATATATATATATAGATTAAAATAAGTAAATATTTTAAAACGCATTACAGATTCACACTTATTCTCACATAGCAGTCACAGAACCTAGTGTTAAGACACTCCGTTCTCCACTTTCCACCCAAAATCCGGGTATTGCGTCTTGAGGGACGAAATTTAAAGAAAAATGCATAAACTCACCTCAACAATCACTTTGATTGTAAAAACGTTAAAGTAAGCGAACGTGTTTATTCCACCGAGTCTCACTAAGTAATTACAATATATAAATTAATATACAGTACATATTAAATACAATGAAACATATTTTTTTTTATATATTTTTTTTTGCTAACGCCTGTCGTGACACAAGCATGCGACTGTAAACGTGACAGGTTGTGGGTTCGAGTCCCACTCCAGGAAATGAAAATTTTAAATCATATTTAGTATTTTCATTTTCTGGGTCTGATAACAAGGTGAAGCACAGCGTTGAGTTCTGCCACTCAGCACACAATGCCTCAATCCTGCGGAAAGTGGGAAGCGTGGGGAATATCTTAACACTAGGTTTTCAGGTTTCCCTGCTATATGCGGGATACAGCGTGAAGCTAAACAAATAATAATATTTTTGGCTTGACAACTCAAGTTCACGGAACAATAGCAACAGAGATAACCTAGTGTTGACACTCCATTCTCTTCATAATGATTAACATAATTAATATTTAATTAGCTTCATGTATTAGCCCGCATAACAGTAGCCAGGGAGAACTAACTCGATGCCCTCCGCTGGTTGAGTTGCGGAACTCAACGCCGCGTTTTGTCTTACAATCGAAATGAAAATAATTTAAATATTATCGAACCCCAACCAATTGTTTATAGTGAGACAATGTCCCACTGTACATAATGGCAAAATTTATTATAGAAACAAAAATTTAATTGCCATAATAGAAAACGCAAAAATATAAAATTTATATTTTTCCTACAAATAATTATACTTAACATATTAATTTTAAGACTAATTAAATAATTTAATGAAGAACAATTTTATTTACACATTATGTCATTTATTATGTACTAGCTTTCCGCCCGCGGCTTCGCCCGCGTAAAACTCGGTTATATCGCGCGATATGATAAGGAGTATCCTATAGTTCTTTCCCAAGGTCTAGACTATTTGTCAATATTGGTTAAGTGGTTTATGTGTCAAAGTTGTAAACAGTTAAACAATCTTACATGATTTTATGTTTGACAATAAGGAACTTCCATACAAACTTTCATCCCCTATTTCAACCCCCTCTATCATTTTTTTCGCGATAAAAAGTATCCTATGTCCTTTCCCGAGTTCAGTTCTATCTTTATACCGAATTTCATCAAAATCGGTTGAGTGGATTAGGCGTGAAAGCGTAACAGACAGACAGACAGAGTTACTTTCGAATTTATAATATTAGTAAGGATTAATTATTATAAAGATTATTATTTTATTAAATGGTATTTATATTTTATCACTGTGAGACTTCCTCTGCCATTTGTATCATACAACTTTAAATATGTATTTAAAAAATATTGTTGTAGCCCAGTGGGGCATTTTCGAACTGTCTGATGGTTATGGATTTGACCCTATATTGGGTAATGATTATTATTATTTTTTAATAGCTTCACCCTGTCTCCCGCACATAGCAGGGTAGGTAGAGGGAACCAGAGAACTTAGTCTTAATACACTCCAATATCTTTTAATATTGCTGTTCCCCACTTTCCGCAGAATTGAGGATTTGCATGCTGAGTCCACCACTCAGTTCAACTTGATGCTACCTTTGCCTTGTTATCAGAGCAAAAGATGGAAATATTAAATATAAAATTATACTAACAAATATTAATAAATTAAATAATCATAATTAATTTTATTTTATTGTCTCTGGCAAGATCAAAGCCTGGTGTTGACTTCCAATGCCAAAAAGAGTCTACCCTACTTTGAAAGAACAATTATACAGTTGCTCTTTTTACATATATAAAGTAAAATAATTATTAATGAATGCCTAAACTTTATTGTTTTAACCTTTCATCTTAAGTTTTCATAATTAAATTAAAATTTAAAAAATTCACATAAAATAAGTGTATTTTTTTTAAATAAGACACAAAAAAGAAATGATTTGCTAACTTTTGTACCATACTTTTAAAACGATTAATAAGCTTCAAACTATAAATTATACGGATTTAAATTCCACAAAAGGATCCCACAATAATAATATAAATATTTTTAAATGGTAGAATAAATTTTGCCCTGTGATATATCTGTAGTCACAATCTAAAATATACTTGGATGTTGTATGGAGTAAAAAATAATGAATATATTAATAGAAAGTAATATATTTCAATGTAAGTAATTTATAATAAAGAAGAATATATTACTTAATAAATTAGTAAAAAACGTATAAAAATAAATTCAAAATTTTCATTACTAAATATACATACATAGCTTCACGTTGTATCCCGCATATAGCAGGATAGGCAGAGGGAACTTAGTGTTAAGACACTCCGCTCCACACTTTCCGCCGACTAAATATTTAATCTAAAAACTATATAATTACAATTATTTACCTTACTCACTGTTGTTATACCATGTAGATACAAGGTTACTGCTTCTCTGGTTGTAACAAAGTCATTGCATGATAATTTAGTGTAAAACAGTTTTACTTAATTGTTCATTTCTGAGATAATAATTTAAATATGTTTTTCTATATCACTATTTACATTTTTGACGTTTTTATTTTTTTTATGTTTGTCAATTCATACGTCATATGACAGTTAGAAATAGGGCTGCCAATGTTAATATTATGTTTTGTGAATTATAATAAAGGTAAAGCTTTTAGAGATCATTTCTTAGTCAGAAATATTATATAACAATTTTAAAATATTTTATCTATTTTATCGTATATCAATAGAACTTCGACTTCTACAACTTCTTAAAATTATAATTGATTTATTGTATGATTTTTAGTCGATTATCTTTAAAAGATCAATACAAATTTACATATTTTACCATTCTTATTGAGGACGAGATATGTAACTTTAATTGTGTTGTATGAGTTCACACATTTTTATATATTATTACATGACTGATATAGTTAAGACGAACATCGCTATTTATTTACTGAAATATTTTTATTTTTTTATAAAATTAACAATATTTTGTTTTTTAATATTATGGAGGTCTTAATTATTTAGAATAATTTACAGTTACGCCAATTTTTGAATCACACAATAAAACATAATATTGTCATCTCCTCAAATCAATTGAAATAATTTCATTTTAATTACATTTGTCTAAATATTACAAAAGAGGGATTCTTTTCCTCAGAGGTGAATTATTGCCAGTATTGAGAATTAAATTAGAATGATAGTGCAAATACAATGTTGATGGTAATTTTATCTTTTACAAATACATTTTATGTTACGAAAAATGTATATTTTGCAAAAAGTTATACATATAACGAAGAATACGCCCGAAAATCATCAATAGAAATATTAAATAAATATAAATCTTTATATTAGTTTTTATCTTGAAGCTCGATGCATGTAAAGGAACGCGTAACCGACATGGCGCCAGCGCCGTTGCGACACAGTAGCGTGACAAGTCATGTCATTTTTGCTCATGATATATGAAAAAAACCAATGGCAGATTCTTTTTTCGGGTTCGATACTTCGTTATCGGTGAGTTATGAACAGTTTCTACGTTAAATAACAAACGTAATGATACATAATACACTTACACTTATAAGTGAAAACTAAAGTGCCAGCGTGCCAGGGATTGCTCATTGCAACAATTTTAATATTTTCCTCCGTTCTAAGGCCACATTTTACAACATTCTAGCTCCTTTTTGTCATTATCCTCACTTGGCTAACCATAAAATGGCTGTTAAATCGTGTTATGGCAAGAAACGTGTAAATGGAACATTTGTATTGTACGTATACTTTCGTATACATATCAAGTTGTTTATTGAGAGTCATTTCTATATCTGTAATCTTATTTTTCATTAAATTACTCATAGCTTACACTTGTAGTTTATTACTTTGTTGACAGTTTTTTATACATACAATATTGAAATTGTGTTCACATGTTTTATTTTCATTTTTTTATTTAGTTCATTGTTCAGTGAACAAGCAAATAATATTCTTTTTATGTATTTTATGTATATGGATATATATTTAATTTATTATTTATATATTTATTTTATTGTCAAATGGCTGATAAAACTACAGCATAAGTTTTGTAACTAGGTTAGTCATTTAAAGTTTCACAATATGACCACCTTGTTTCAAAATTAAAAAGTTGAAGTTTACTATATTGCTTAGTGCTTTGTGTTACTTAATAATATGTTAAGAAATATATGTAATCATCTTTTTATATTTATAAACCTAAAATAGAAATAACATGTTTTTATGAGCAAATTGATATTTTCCATTTCATGAAATTCTATATAGTTATAGATACAAATGTGGAACAGTTGGAATGTGCTTATCTTTATTTAACCCTAGACTATTAATGTATAATTAATAGTGGGGAATGGAGTGTCTTAACTCTAGGTTCCCTCTGCCCACCCTGGTATATATGGGATACTGCATGAAGCTATTATTAATAATTTTTGAACGGAACTACTACTTAATAGTCATACTGACTACCATTATGATAAACATGCATAGAATAGTTTTGTAGTAAAAATTATTATTATTATTAGCTTATATAAATAAAAGAAAAAATATTTAAAATATGTATTAGTCGATCAACACGGTTACAGTCATTTTTAATTATTTTATATATATCTAAACATCATACTCATTATTTTCACAAAAATAAACAAAAGAACTTTAAAAAATACTTTAAATTAAATATTATAAGATACTCTTTTAAGAAACTTAAACAAATTTTATTACTATTTGTTACAATTGATTTTTTTTTACTTTTTAAGGATGGATGCGTGTTTACTCTGTCATGCAAAAAGTACTGAATGGACCTAGATGGAACTTTACAGTATTTATAGGTTGACACATTGAACTAACACATACTTTTATTTATAAAGAGTGGTGTAATTTTGTTGTAATATAACAAAGAATGTGTAGTGTCTATGATATATATTTATTATTTGTTTAAATTAGCCATTCTAAGATGCTTGTTTCTGCCACCAATTAATCTAAAAGATCTGTAAAAGAAACTCAGCTACAGATTTCTGAGAAAACTTTCCACAATCTTAATATATATAGTAAAGAAAAATGAATGAAACATCTGTCATGGTTCAGAGGCACAAACATGCAACTGTAAACAAGACAGGTTGTGAGTTCGATTTCTGGGTCTTTGATTGTCTGGGTTACCGAACCCAAATATTGCCTTGTTACCAAGCAAGGCAATATTTGGCATTGAGTTCTGCCACACAGCATGCAATGCCTCAATTTGGCAGAAAGTGAGAAACGGAATTGTTGAAAGGGAACAGAGTTTCTTAACACTAGGTTACCAGGTTCCCTCTGCTTACCCTGCTATACGAGTATGTGGGATTTAGCGTGATGCAAAAAAAAAAGAAAGAAAAATGAGCTATGATACGACTTGAATAAAACAATGTTTATAAACAGTTAGCTATCATTGTTATGCCTAAATCCATAAACCAGCTTATGTTTCTGTAGTGTATTATTTACAAACATGCACCTCCAATTGCAATACATCATAACACTATTGTAGTGTAGTGGCATAGTGTATTACTATGTGCAGTGGTTCTAAGTTTGATTTTTATATTAGAAAATGACCACTTGCTTACTTAGTTAACTTCACGCTTATCCCGGTCCCTGCATAACTCTTTCACCTCGTCCACAGTCATTAACCTCTTCATGCATGCCCTCCGGGGAATCCTCATGCTTTTTACGTGACCTTCCTCCAGTATCATTGATACTGTATTCTCGAAGGTTAACCAAGGTCTCCCCCTACCTCTTACTGCTCACCTTTGCTTCATATATCTTGATCTTGAAAATGACCATGATTAAGTTATTTTGATGGAAGCCTGTATGGTTCAGTGGGAAGGTGTCCTGACTGTAAAAGCGATTGGTTGTTGGTTCATTTTGCACTGGAGACAATGATATATATTTATATAAATTTGATTTTTGGCCTCTAATAGAAAAAATTGCTCAGTACTACCATTTAACACACAAATGTCTTAAATTTGCAGGGAAAAAGTATCCTATCATTAAGTTATCTTTACTGTGTTGGATAAATTGTAAAGCTACTTTGCTTTTTTATTACTTATTTCCTTATTCTAGTACAACAAAGATGTTTGTTGAATTTTGTCAATCAAAAAGCGTAGCCTAATGTCTTGAATTTACCTAAAAAATCAAGAACAGAGTGTCTTAACATTCGATGCTGAGTGAGCTGAGTATATGCAAAAGATGAATTTAATTTATAATTATTGTATTGTTTGTATATACATTTTTTAAGAAATATTTTTTTCAACATTCTGAGTATTCTATGCTTCATAACATATTTCTAATAACCTTGAAATGTTTATAATGAATAAAAAATATATTTTCCTTTAAGACTTAGTGGTCAAATGACATGAGTTATTCGATAGCTTGTGTAAATATAGTCAATAATAACTTTAGTTTAAATATCTATTTAAAAGAAAATATTGGAATATATGTGTTTAGGTTTTTAAATAAGATAAAATTATTTAGATGTTTGTCAAGTTTAGTTTAGTATGATAACTTTTTTAATTGTGCCGAGTGGAAAGTGAATGTTTTTACTATGATACCTTTTAGAGTACCATATGTATAAAGAATGACATATTTACTAGCACATCATTTCAAATTTAGTTTGGAAATTAAGAGGAACTTAGTGTCATGTTTAATTTAAATTTCGTGTATGAATGAAAGAATAAAAATAATAACTTAGTATGAATTTGTGTTATATACTGGTTTCCTAAGATTATAGAGGTTGCAAGTTTGGACTGGCTTGTTTGAGGAGCTTGGACCATTCCCTGGGGGTATTGGTTCAAGCTCCATGTCCAATGTATGCTATAATGGGTATAATTTACTGGTTTTATTATTAACCTGTTAACCGAGGAATAAACTTTTGTCCAACTCGTTTCACAATGGTAACTTTTTCATAGTTATAAGTAAAACTTTTTTTAATAGATAAGAACAACGAGAACGTAATGCATTCAATATATTACCATTAATTTCCACGACGAAAAATGTCGTTATGTCCATTGCAGTAGGCTTTTATGTATGACGAAATATTTCGTCATATACTTAACAGGTGAATTTTACACCGAATATTAGTAAATTATGGCCTGTTTTATTCTATTATAAAAACTATTGGTTTCATCTATGTATTTTTGGTAGATTTTCAATTTAGTGCAGTTTTTGTGAAGATGGACAAACATTTGTCCTTTTGCATTTATAATTTTAGTACTACAATTTGATGTGGAGGAAGAGTATATTTAGTTCTTGAGCTTGTGGAAGGTGGGGGTCACATATTTTTTCCTATTAAATTGCTAGGTTTTGTTGTACCAATATATTGTTTTGTTTGCTACATCATTTTTAATCCAATTCAAATGTATATCATTTACGATGTCGGTCATTTCTAAGAAAATAGGGAGTGACTCTAAAAGACCTTAAATGGCGGAACCTAACGCCGTGTTTTATGAATTAAAAATAAATTTTATATAACAGTCCTGGAGTGTGCTTAGACACTGTAAAGACATAATGTTGTTTTTGTTTCAGAACTTAAATGACGATGAGGGTGGAGGTGAACCTTCGGAGGACGAATATGATGCACTCAATGATGAGACATTCGGTCAGGACTGTAAGTATATATTTTTTTGTTTTGCTTTTGCTCAATTTAGTATATTTAAATTCTTTATTGCACTTATAAAATATATATAAAACTAGCTTTCCGCCCGCGGCATCGCCCGCGTGGAATTCGGCTATATCGCGCGACGTATAAGGAGTAGCCTAAGTAGTAGACTTTCCTAATGTCTAGATTATTTATCAAAAAAAATATATAAAAAATAAAAATATTTTTTATAAAAATTTTTTCGCGATAAAAAATATCCTATGACCTTTCCCAAGTTCAGTTCTACCTTCATATTGAATTTCATCAAAATCGGTTCAGTGGCTTAGGCGTGAAAGCGTAACAGACAGACAGACAGAGTTACTTTCGCATTTATAATATAAGTAAGGATGATTACTCAAAAGTTATGAATTAAAAAATATTGATATTATAACATGACATCTATAACATATACAGGCATAAAAATAAATACTCAATATATATCTATACATATAATTGCAACCAGATTCTGTCTATTGTCATCTTCTATGTATGTGATAATTTTTTTTATATAAACTTACTAGTCTCCTAGTTTTGCCACTAGATTTACTGTTTTATTTCAATTGAGTATCATTAAGAATCTTCACTTTTTTTTCCGAGCTCCGTATATGCAACAATGAAGATTACAGGCTTATTAATATTCTATGTGAAAATTGAATGTACCAGGATTTGAACCTTGAACCTTGCTAATTAGAACCTATGGAAACAGTCTAGTTTGCAGATCTAGCCAAATAATTATATTTTTAAAGATTCTATTTAACTTTTTTGTGCTTTTAATGCATTTTGTACTAATCATTATTAGTATTGTATTCAAATAATGGTAAAATATTTCAACATATCGCTGCTTTGGAAGAGGACTGTCAAATCTCAAAAATTTTCGAATTCCAGTTTAGTCATGTCTTAAGATGGTAATGTGGTATACTATTATGTGGAAGACTGTCATAAATCAAGCTACGTTTGCCGTCAGAGGGCAGATGTGTCAGTTTTACTTTGGATGAATGTTCTGGATTTTCGGTTCAAGAGTGTCACATTTTCAGTCGTGCAAAAGTTATTTTAGTACTTTAAGGTAGTTAGTAGTTAGTACTTTAAGGTGAGCAAGTTTAACGGGGCACAGCAATTTTGAAGCACCAAGTGCTTAGATATCATTGCCAAGTAGTTCATAAATAACAAGAAACTAAACGACGTTTTCTCGATAATTATGATTTTTGGAGATGTGACAGTCTTCTTCCAAAGCATCTTGTTCCATATATAATATAATTACAGCGGAAGAGTTCGACTGGGAGGTGGAACATGAACATCTGGCTGAACAGCTGGAAAGCAGTCGTCGTAACGCGGCTCTCGACGAAGCTGATTCTAGACTTGGTGAGTTTATGGATGCGAGTGTTTGGACAGTTACATCTAGGTTCATAGAACTTTATTGTCGGCTAAGACAGTTGTCACTTATGCGATAACATGGCTAACTTAAGCATCCAATACACAACAGTAATAAGATAGTTTTACAAAGTAGTTACATTTGTGCGGAAA
>JAKGSA010000756.1:296619-362905 GCA_033558755.1 Philaethria dido
ACACTGAAAATAAAACAAATATATATATATATATATACATATATATATATTATTTTTGATACATTCTTAATTAATATTAGTTTTTGTAGAATATTTCTTATTTCTTTGTTTTATTTTCAGTGTGGTAGTGTAACTGCACCTCGGAAGATAATTGATGTGGAACTTGTAGCGGAACCGGCATCAGGAAGACAGTCTCGAGCTCCCAGTGTAGCCAGTACTACTAATCCAGCTGAGGTATGTTGTGTTGGTTAAGCTACTTTTAGCCTGGATGTAAGTGGATGGGTGACCGTTTTTGGTTTGTTAATTTGTGTTGTTTGATGGATGTGGTGTTAGGAGGGTAAAAAATATTGTCAATTTTTGTGATTTGTTTTATGTAATGTTAATTTTAAAATAGATAATAATCATATTGTACTGGAGAAATAATTTTCTTCTATCTTCTTTCTTTTTTTTTTATTTTCACATATAAGAAATTTGTTGCTATTTTTATATATTTTTATAGTAGATTTGAATAGCTATGAAAATTGGTTTAAATATTATTATTTTTTTGTAAATGTATATATTTTTTTTATTAATATAAGCATTAGACTTGACACTGAAAAATATGCATTTTTGATTTATTAACTTATATATATCCTAGGCCTATAGCCTGTAACTTCTTTAATATTATGTTACATACATACGACTCGTACATAGCTTCACGCTGTATCCCGCATAAAGCAGGGTAGGCAGAGGGAATGTAGTGTTAAGACACTCCGTTCCCCACTTTTCGCCAATTATATATAATATTAAATATAGAACCCATGACTACCTCACTTATTGATTAGCTTTAACAGGTCAAAGATGTCACATGGATTTTTTTTTAAACTTCACGCTGTAACCCGCATATAGCAGGGTAGGCAGAGGGAACCAGGGAACCTAGTGTTAAGACTCTCCATTCTCTTTCAACAATTCCGTTCCCCACTTTCCGCCGTTTAGTTGGATGGGTGTGCAATTTGTTAGGTTGTCACTTTTTGTTTTGTTAGTAAGAGATTATAGAGGTTAGTGACTAACGCCTGTCGTGGCGCAAAGGCATAAGCGTGCGACTGTAAACTCGACAGACTGGGTTCGATTCCCACTCAAGGAAATTGAATTTTTCATTTCCTGTGTTTGCTAACAAGGCAAAGCACGGCGTTGAGTTCCGCCACTCAGCACGCAATGCACGCAATATTTGTATATATATTTATTTTCAGGTTCCAAGAGAAATGCGAAGAACTAAACAGTTATTATTAGATATTGAAGCTTTATATTTAATTTTGCTGCGACTTGAAGAGTTGAATGATCCTTTGGCTATATCTAATGCATTGATTTTGAAAGTGAGTACTATTTAGGTTTTATATTATGTTAATATTAATTTGCTTCAAAAAATAAATAATAAGATATGGAATTTGAAAAAGTTAATAATTTGGTCTATTTTTGAGAGTAATATATGCTATGATATAAAAATATCTCTTGAGTGGTGAAAAACATTTACATATAATAAAAGGGTATTTTTTAAATATTCTAGTAAAAAAAAACAAATATGTAAAAACATATAATTTTTTAAAGTAGCAGGATTCGAACCTGTAGGGCAAGCACGAAAACTTGCGACAAGGTATTCGTATCGGTATCGAAAGCATTTGTATGGGAATTGAAAAGCGCCTCTACCGTGCGTAAGAGGAACTAAAGTTTTTCCATACAAAATGATTTCGATAACGATACAAATACTTTGTCGCAAGTGTTCGTGCTTGCCCTACTATTCGTTTTTGCCAATCGTTCCAGCCAATTAAGCTATATGTTCTTATAGATTGTAATCTTGTTCTTTATTGGCTAGAGCCAATCAATATGTGTGGGTTCGAATCCTAATAGGTTAAAAAAATGTTTATATTATGTTTCTACATATGATTTAATTTTATATTTATAAAAAGTGTATCAAATTTCACATAATTTTTCAAAAAATGATCCCTAAGTTTCAAAATCTTTTTTTTTTATTTTTCAGGAGAGAGAAGAAAAACAGAAACAGCTAGAAGCAGCTCAAAAAGAAGCCGAGAACGAACAAGAAGATGAATCTAATCTGTTTCTCAGGAACATAGAATCTGTACAACGAAGACCTAAACAGGATAGCCCTAAGAGTGAATGTGTTGATAAGAGACAGGTACAGTTATGAGTTTAATTAAATATCTTTACATACATAAATACATACATATGACTGAAAATGCGACAGGATGTGGGTTCGATTCCCACTCTAAGAAATGTTAATATTTTCATTTCCTGAGTTTGGTAACCAGGCAAAGCGCGGCGTTGAGTTCCGCCACTCAGCACGCAATTCGGCGGAAAGTGGTGAACGGAATTGTAAGAGGACGGAGTGTCTTAACACTAGGTTCTCAGGTTCCTTCTGCCTACCCTGTATGTGGGATACAGCGTGAAGTTAAAAAAAGATTACAATTCTAGCGAAACATAAGAATTTTGACGCAGAAAATTGGTATTAAAATAATTAAATAAGTAGTCCACATAGCGCCGCGGTCAGCGCGCGGATGGTAAACAAGTAGCGCGGGTTCGAGTCCCGCTGCGTTCAAATTTATACGGTCTCTATATGTTTTCGTTTCCTAAGTGTGTGAAACTTCAAAAATAGATGTAATTATTTTATTAAAGTCAAATGCGACAAAGCTTATATTTGTGCTTCATCTGTATTTATGTTAATTTTTTTTTACTTATAAAAAATGTACATGACATTGACACAAAAATATATATGTTCTAAAATTAATAATTATTTTATTTCTAAGTTAAAAAGCTATTTTTTTTTCTTATTAAATATAATATTATTGTCCCCAGGTTGTAAATCTAGCGGTCAGTCAGAAACCTCCAGTAAAGAACCTTCTAGACGAGGATAAAGATGATCTCCTAAACAAAATGTTTGCGGGCTTGCTCCACGGGGACAGGATACAGCAAATGATGACTGTTAGGAAAGGGAGGGTAGGTGTTTTTTATTATATTTTATAGTCACTTAACTTCACGCTAGCGGGGTAGTCAGAGAGAACGGAGCGCCAAACGCTACGGTCCCTGCATACTTTTTTCGCCTCGTCCACAGTCATTAACCTCTTCATGCATGTCCTCCGGGGGGTCCTCATGCTTTTTACGTGACCTTCCTCCAGTATCATTGATACTGTATTCTTGAAAGTCAACCGAGGTCTCCCCCTGCCTCTCTTACCGCTCACCTCTGCTTCATAAATTCTATTTTATAGTAACATCGATTATTTAGGGTTTGATTAACCGGGGTTTTAAGAGGCCAATTGTTTTCATTTATAAGTTTTTTTTAACATTTCAACACAAATTATTTCACAGTTCATAATAAGACTGCCTTTGCACGCTCTGTTCTTATCTATAGAATATTTTGTATTGTTCCTTTTATATCTTTGTGTGTAATAAAAAAGATAGAAATTCTATCTATTTACTATGTAATTGTTAATCATGATCCTAAAAATAATTCAATAATTTTATTCTAGTATTTACTGGATAACAAAATGGTGTGTAGTATTAAAAGTTTCTGGTAACATATAGTCCAAATAATTTTTTTTAAAGTAATTAGTTAAGTGAAAAAAATGTTATATTTTGATAATATGATTATTTCTCATTTCATTCTTTTTTTTGTAGAAATTTCGAGAATACATTTTCAACACTAGATTTACAGGTATCGTAATCCGTAGAATTGACGGATTATCGTAAAAATAGATATACAATATATAGAAATACTAAAATGTAAGTGTTTCGGAGGAAACAAATGGAAATATATATTTGGTGCATTATATCATTAAAAACCAATATCTTAAGAATAACATTTAAATTTTAAATTCATAATTTTCATACTGAAAATAATTTCATATTGAAAATCAAAAAAATGCTTAGAAATTTAAATCGATAAATTTAAAACGAAAAACTTAATTTAAATATTATGGAATGATATATTCAAAGAGTATATACTTAAGTTTTCTAATTTAATAAAAAAAACAATAAAACCATTGAAACGTGAGCAAAATAAAAAAAAATCAGGGAAAGAAGAATTATTTATTTAAATTTTTCACCCGTAGGCGTTAATAACGCGCGTGGCTGCGCGCGTCCCTCCCGCACACGCGCGCGTGCGTGCGCTGTGGTCGCGCGTGCTGCGCGCACTGCCGCACGCCGCGCGCCGCGACGACTGCGGACTGCCCGCGCTCGCAGAGCACTACGCCAGGTGAGCGAGCGAGATAGAGATAGTGTCATGTGTTGAGTGAGCGGGACGGGAGATTGTAAGCTAGGGGAGAAAGTGAGTTGATGGCGGACTGCCCGCGCTCGCCGAGCACTACGCCAGGTGAGTGAGCGAGATAGAAGATTGTGTCATGTGTTGAGTGAGTGGGACGGAAGATGGTGTCTTGTACTGAGTGAGTGAGACGGGAGATGATAAGCTAGGTGAGTGAGCAAGATGGATGGTGGTGGGGGAAATGGTGTGTTGAGGGAGGGGGTGAGATGAGAGATAGTGTGGTTGGGGAGGAGGAGAGAAAGGAAATGTTAGAAGAAGGAGTAAGACGTAGATGATATGCGTGGTGAGAGAGTGGATCGGGAGATGGTGTGTTGAGGAAATAAGAGAGATGTTGTGATAGATATGTGAGCGAGACGAGGGTTGGTGTATGAGTGAGACGGATTGAGGCAGATTGACTATCCTCGCCATTTAAACTATGCCAGGTGAGTGAGATGGGAGGTATTAAACTAGGGTAGGGGAAGAGATGATTGAAGGGGAAAGTGCGTAAGGTTAGTGAGTGAGACGTCAAATGGTATGATAGGTAAATAAGTAAAGCGGAAGATGGTGGGTAAATGAACGTGACTGGGGTAGGGAATGAGATAGAAGATGTGCTGGGTGAGTGAGTGGGAGATTATGTGTGCGAGTTATATTGTTATAGGGGAGTGAGCGAGATAGGAAGGCAGTGTGTGATGGTGACACTAGTAGAATATCTATATTAGTGAGGAACAAAACAATCGGCGAATATTTTTTTTTATTATTTATAAAGTGTAAAAACTAGCTAATTCTCATTTTATATTGCAGATACATACAAAATACATCAGGTTGGTCTGCGGTTATAGAGTCGTGTGGGATATTATCTGAAGCATTAGATCCAGCGAGAACACCATATGCACTTACTTCTTCTGTAAGTTTTATATAATTATTTGTTTTTGTTATTGTACTGACATGACTGATATGACTGACATAGTTGTCAGTGATAATAGAAGCTAGATATTGTTATTTGGTCAGTAGTGTAATATTTCTATGACCAATTAATATTTCTAAAAAATATTTCTATGTTTAAACAATTAAATGTTGTTGCTTATATAAGGAATGGTTATAATTTTAATTACTTACATTTCTTTGCTCTGGAATATGTCACAGGGTTGAGTTTCGCTACACAAAGTCAAACTCAAAGTTAAATAATTTTATTCAAAATAAGAAGTTACATGCTTCATTTTTTGAACGTCAAATAATTTACCGAACCGAATAATAACCGAATAAGAACCGGCGAAAGAAACTCAGCGGGACTTCTTTTTTTTTTTCTCATAATTCAATGGTTTACAAATATTTATTAGTGACTATGGTACCTTTGAAACAGACTGGAGCGAGCATTTCATTCCCAAGGTGTGTTATCATTTATAAAATCACTAATTAGGTAATAACCTTTAACACACAAACGTCTTTTCACGTTTTCTGGGATCCTATTGGAAAAGCATACACACTGTCCCATAAAAGAATTGCGGACTCGATGCAATCGAGTTACAGCCGCTGCAAGTTTAAGCCTATTCCTTGTATTTATATTGATCCAATTTCCCAGTTTCTGTATATTCAATAATAACATATTTTTCCCCCACTTTCAGTTAACACTAAGCTGCGTATGTGCTTTAATGGAGAAAGCGATACATCTAGTGAACACACCAGAAGCAACATCAAACGAGAGACAGTGGTATAAATTCTTGAAAAGCCTAGCGCGAGCATTAAAAAACACCACACTCACCATAGCGAAGCCATCACAAAAAATGCCTGAACAAAAACTGATGCAACACATAAAACAACTAGAATCAAGATCGACCATAGAAATATTACAACGAGGTAAGTCAGCAGACTTCGAACTGACGAAAAATGACGTCTCCGAACAGTTGGTTAAACATTTGTGCTTGTGAACGTTCGAACGTTCGAACTATATATGGTTCGAACCGTTTTTTAGATTGGATATTCGATTTTGGAATCGTTTGGTTCGATTCTCAATTGTTTGATTGACCGTTCGATATTTGTATATCGAACCGAACGGTTTCTGATCGAACGTTCGATTTTATTATGGTGGTTATTATTTTGTAAATTGGTTATTTTTTTTCGGTTCGTAAACGGCTGTGAGGTGAAAAAACGTTTTTTTTATAATCGTAATAGATATAATTATATTTGTATAAATGAATATTGCGTTTTTTCTTCTCGCAGCCATTTTTGTAAAAATGTAGATATGGCCTATATATGACGGACGGATGAACAAGTTGAAGAATTTGATCTAAACATGTGAAAGTAACTTTTTTTCGTCGTATTAAAATATGTTTTTTTTTCTTACTTAGGCATTAAGTAGACTTAATTTTTTTTAATTGACTAAATTTCAAAATCGAAATATATTATACAAATAAAAGACAAGGTCGTATATCTATTTGTTTTTTTTTTCATTTTAAAAGTATAGACAATGTATATTTTATTTTCTTTTTAATAAAATGCACTTAGCTTTTTTTTTTTAAATTGTATAATAAATGTTTTAGATGTGAAGAGTTGAAATTAAGCAATTTGCAGTTTATATTTTGGTCAAAGTTTGCAAGAGTGTTTCATATTTAAAAAAGATAATAAAAAAAATTGCTTACTTTCGCCCCAAAATCGCAAACGTCATTCTGATATTAGTTTAGCATAGAATGGCAATACTAAGGCTTTTATATTTTTAAGATGGCAACACTGTAGTGGTGTTGCCAGGTTTTAAAACATCGACATTGGAAAATAAAATTTTAATTTATATAAATTCTATTATTTCAACATAACTATTATAAATATTATTTAATCAGCGATAAGCTATTTTTGATAAAATTCTAGTGTAAATGATAGGTTTTAATGTTTAATGTCGATTTTTGGGCAGACGTCAAATTTTTTTTCTGACGCCACAAACCTGGCAACACTTGTCAGGTACACAGTAAAAATATATTTTAACAACTCATGTAAATAATAAGAATTATAACTTTTGTAGTATATAGTAGCTTTTTAATTTAAATAAAATAAAAAAATATGCTTTTTTTAATTATTATTATTATTATTACTATCTAACTGGGGTTGCTAGTTTAAAAAAATCCATTGAATTTTACATTATGGAGGATATATGTTTGTAATCCATAAAAATTCGTGGAGACAATGTGAGGTCTGATTTTTTTATTTTTTTTTAATTCAAGACTGTGATCGCCCATTGGTTAATTTAAATTTGTTTTTTTTTTTAATTGTGATAGAAAAAAATCAGTCCTCAAACAAAATCACATTGCGACATTTGTTTTACGTCTTTGTGACTTTGACATATGGTTAATTTAATATTTAAAAGAAAATGTCCCATAGTTGTTATATCTTTAATGTAAATTTAATATAAGACAACTTAATTTTTTTTTTCTAAATACCTTAACGTTTTTTTCTATTAATATTATTAATTTTTAACTTTTTTTTTGTATTTTTTTTTAAAATGTTAGATATAACTTTATGGGATGAAAATATAGTTCGGCGGTTCAAATCACAAAAGCTTATATTAGATAGTTTAATACAGATAAAATAAGGCACTGGCGGGAAAATTAAAAAAAAAATAACTATAAATTTAAAAAAAAAATGTATTTGTATTGTATTTCCGTTTAATTATCTGTTGAGGTGCTAATTTTTTAATTAAAAAATTATTACTTATTCATTTGTTTTTTTTTTTAATGAAAAATTATTATGCTTAGACTAAATTTTGTAATGTTTTTAAAAAATCATATTAGTAATAAAGCACTTTTCAACAGATTATTTTTTTTTAAATAAAATTAATATTTAAATTGTCTTCGTATATTAATTCCCGTCTTTTTTAATGAAATTTTTTTTTGCGCGCCATTTTTTATGTCAAAGTGACAGTTGTGTTGCCATTTGCCGGTCGTTAATTGAATTTTATAAAGTTATTTGCTAAAGTGGTCTAATTTATTAAAAAAAAATGTTTATTTATTTTTTTTAATATGAAAATTAAATGTTTTTTTTTTCATCATGAAGTATAAAATTGAAGTTTGTAGTAATTGAATTGAAATTTTAAATTGTATCTAAAGTAATTTATAGAAAATAATTTAATATATTTTGACATTGTCATAATTTTTTATTTATTTATTTAAAATTAGATAATGCTTCAAATTCAAGAGGTGTAGGTTCAAATCTTGCTAAATATATATATATTTTTTACTTTTCCTACTGGGTTTGGTTACAAGGCAAAGCGCGGCGTTGAGTTCCGCCACTCAACACGCAATGCCTTAATTCGGCGGAAAGTGGGGAAACGGAGTGTCTTAACACTAGGTTCCCTCTGCCTACCCTGCTATATGCGGGATACAGCGTGAAGCTATGTATGTATGTATGTACTTTTTTACCTAATAATTTAAAATAATTCATTTTATATATTTTAGACCACTCTAGTACTAACTGAAGCGTGCGAAATTTTACCCAACATTTTTTCCTTAACCAATATAAAAATCAAGTGCCACTAAGCACGTTTGTGTGTTGACGTCTCTCGTTTAGTGTTCGGTGGAGTGAGGTTCTTTTTTACTATCTATTTGGTAGGTTTTAGTTATTTTTTTTTTATGAGTAAAATAATTAAATGGCAAATTTGTTTATAGTATTGTTTTATAGTTTTATTTTGTGTTATAACCCTGTGTGTGGAAGGCGGAGAGAGAGTGAGTTTCAGCCTTTAATAAAGATATAGTATGTAGTGTTGAGACACTTTTTTTTGGACTTTTCTTTCTAAATTAAGACATTTCATAACAATTATTATGAACTAAATACGTAAAGCAAAAACTTTAACCTCTTCTTAGGAAAATAACGCGGACGGATGACCATGAAACTTGAACTTGGCACACTTATAGTTTATATAGTAAAGGAGTGCACAATGATATTTCATTAACAAATAAAAGTTACACACTGCCATGGTTTGTCATCCATGTTTATATAAAGTGACATATACACTGGCTCGCGACCACTATCATGTCAAAGACGAACCGCCAAATAACTTATAATGTGTTCCGGTTCGATGGCATGTAAGCCAGTTTTCCCCTTTCCCACCTATCCGTTCCCCAAAATGTGGTGGTTCCTTTAGCGGACTACTACATTGTCCTTCCCTTTCATCTGTATCCTCTGGGTTGGAAACGCCTCTACAACATCTCTGGTGTTGTAGATGTTCATGGGCGAAGGTACCACTTACCATCAGGTGGTCCTCTTGCTCGTTTGCCATCCGTTATCCATAAAAAAAAAATACATTGCTAAAGACAATGCGTTATTCACGCGTCAACGGGGACTAGTTTTAATAAATTGTGGTAATTTTATTCAATATCTTCATATTCAGTAAATTCGAAATAATTATAATTTAGTTTTTTTTGCTTATTTATTATTAAGTACTATATTTTATATACATTAGATATTGTTTTATTTGTGTGATAATCCTTCCTGTGTGTGGAAGGCGGAGAGAGAGAGTTTCAGAATTTAGTAAAGCAGTTGTATGTAATCTAATAAGTCCAACTTTGCCAAGAGTATTGTTTATACTATATTAATAACGCCTGTCGTGGCGCAGTACAAGCGACTGTAAACGCGACAGGTTGTGGGTTTGATTCCCACTCCTGGAAATGTAAAATTTAGTATTTTCATTTCTTGGGTTTGGTAACAAGTCAAAGCGTGGCGTTGAGTTCCGCCACTCAACACGCAATGCCTCAATTCGACGGAAAGTGGGGGACGGAAATGTTCAAAGAGAATGGAGTGTCTTAACACTAGATTCTCGGGTTCCCTCTGCCTACTCCGCTATATGCGGGATACAGCGTGAAGTTAAAAAAAAAAAGTTATGTTAATTGTTCTTACAAAGTACAATAAAGAATATATATGATATTTAATTGGGCCACTAGACCCCAACACGCAAAATTTTTCCCAATAATTTTCTTTAATAAAATACATAAATATATATAAATAAATATAAAAATGAAGTTCCAGTAAGTAAATATTTTGATAATGTCATGTTTGTGTTTGTATGATAACCTTATGTATGTGTGAAAGGTGGAGAGAGAGAAAAGGAGAAGCAGGTAGTAAGAGAAAACCTACAGACTAAGGCATATTTTCCATCTGTAATCAAGATATAGCGTGTTACAATATTCAACCTTTGTTATCAGAGTAGAGAAAATATAATAATTTAAGTATAATTATTTCCCCGAGTAGGAATCGAACACGTAACCACCCTATAGTTTTATTACTTATTTCATATATATTTGGCCTTGTAAATCAAAACGGCGTTGAGTTCCGGCATCTAACACGTAAGTCTGAAAAATAGGCATGAAGTGGACAACGGAACATTATAATAAATTTGTTTGTGACTGATTTTTCTTATTTATCAACAACTTTTACAAGAGTCTTAAGATAATGTGAAAGATATAGGAAAAAGTGAACTCGATTGTATTTCGAATGTTATCTTCTCCTGGACTTGGACGTGGACTCTTTTTTTTATGGCTAACGGATCGCAAATGAGCTGCCCTTCAGGGCCACCGGATGGTAACCTTTGGTTTACCTTTGCCAATGGATATCTACATCACCAGGGATGTTGTAGATGCGTTGCCAACCTAGAGGATACAGATGGAAGGAGACAATGTAGTAGTCCGCTATCGGAACCACCAAATTTTGAGGAAAGGGGTGGGAAAGGGAAAAAACCTTTTTATAATCTACCAAAACATCTCGGCCTTTCTAGAACTATTATCAGTTCATTTCTAGCACGTATTTCGAAGACGGTAAGATTAGAATTTTTTGGCCTTTTTTCTAATGTATTCAAAAGAATTATGTTTTTTTTTTGAATATCATATTTTTATGTAAATTATAAATATATATGCTTTTATTCGATTAAATTTGTGAAAAAAATATACCATTATAGTGCAAGTCCAATTTTTTTATTAAAATCTATATTTATACGTAAATATAACATAAACTTTGTACCCCTTTTTACGAAAATGTAATTAATTAATTATATTAATTAAATAAATGTTAGATACATTACCATGGTTATTTCCATATTGATATAAAGTGACATATACATTGTTAGGCAACGCGTTGTTAACGCGTCAACGGGGACACTGGTTCATCATAATAAAATACTTTTATATATCTTTCTAATTTTAATATTTATTTTGTATCATGGTATTACGATCATCAAAGCCTAAATTAGTGTTACCTTTTAGCTGAATTAATTTAGGCTTTGACATTCATTGTTTGTCGGCGGTATGAAGTTCGGGTCAGCTAGTATTAAATATTATTATAATAATTGTACTCTCTGTCTTAATTCTAAACCATAAAAATAACGTAATAAATCGAAAATGCGTACTTTTCAGGGCAGTTTCTAAGTTTAGGCAGATTCATATTTTATCCCGCCTGGCATAATCAGAGAGAACCTAGTGTTAAGACACTCCGTTCGTCTTTCGCGCTAAATCGATACATTGCAGGCGGAACTTAACGTCGCAGTTTAAAATAAGCTTTAGTTTTGCTGTAAATTCTGTTTTTACATTATATAAACACTTTAGTTCCTGAAGGTAGCCAATTTATTTGAATTATTTTGATTTGACCACTTATTTACGCTAAAAACGGGTATTTCTTCAATTTCATTCTTAATCTGATTCATATGACCCTAAATTAATGACACTTTTGGCATAATAATACGTGTTCCTATAACATAAGTATGTGGTGTACCACAAAACATATATTTGAGATCCCTATCTCAACTACCTTCAAAATTATAATTTTGGGCCTTATAGAGCAGAAAAGGACAAAATCTTGAAGAATTGTCCCAATAAAGCCTACCTATTAACAATTTACAATAACATCCAAATCGCCTTATCAATCTATTCACGGTTTACGAATTGATTAATATTTTTGAAATTAATGCCAAGAGAACACACAATGGCATATTAATAAATAAACAGACGCAACAACTAAATGTCCTATCATGATGGGAAAACCGACTTTGAAGAACTGCATGAATGTGAACCTGTAGCCATGCTGCTCCGCCACTCCCGCGCACACCACGTTAGCGCTCGCGCCGATTAGAGTGCCGTTACCTGCGGAAAGAATATATATATTTTTTTTATGGATAACGGATGGTAAACGAGCAGAAGGACCACCTGATGATAAGTGGTTACATTCGCCCATGGACATCTACAACACCAGAGATGTTGCAGATGCCGACCTAGAGGATACAGATGGAAGGGGGGGACTACGTAGTAGTCCGCTGTCGGAACCACCACATTTTGGGAAAAGGGTGGGTGCGAAAGGGGAAAACCTGGCTTACATGCCATCGAACCGGAACACATTATTAGATATTTTGCGGTTCGTCTTTGACATGATAGTGGTCGCGAGCCAGGCGGAGAACGAACCTCCTACCACCAAACTACTGGGATACCCGCCTATATAGTGAATTATCACTATATTAATCTGTTGACTGGGGAATAAACTTTTGTTCAACTCTTTTCACAATGTTTTACATGAAAATTCTTGATGCATCGTCAATATGATGGCATATACATATATAACCACTCTAAGATTTAATAGATAACAACAACGTAGAACCTAATGCGTTTAATATATTACGATTAATTTCTATGACGTAAGATGTCGTCATACCCATTGCAGTAGACTTTTATGTACGAAATATTTCGTCATACACTGTTAACAGGTTAATATGTGAAGGAAAAACTTTAGATCGTTTTTTATAAAGACTGTGGGTTCGATTCTGACTCCAGGAAAGGAAAATATTAAATAATATTTAGTATTTTCATTTCCTCGCTCTGGTAATAAGGCTCCACTACTCAGCAGGTAATGCCTCAATTCGGCGGAAAGTGGGGATCGAAAATGGTAAATGTTAAAAGAGAACGGAGTGTCTCAACACTAAGTTCTCTGGTTCGCTCTGTCTATCCTGCTACGAGTATGTGCGACTAACTACTGCACATAGAAACATGAAAATTGGCATGTAACCCACATACTTTGACTTTTAAAGTGAAGCATTAACAATTCTTTGCGAATTTTTCATAATGTCTACGAAAACGGGAAAAAACAGCTTTTTTTTATTTTATAGACTTTTCAAACGATGTCGCGAAATACAGCTAGTATAATAATTATAACATTACCTCCCAAACAAGCACCATACAGTAAAGACCAAATCAAAGGCGACATCGGCAGGTTGAGAGTGGGATTCGAACCTATGGACACCACGACCCTCACCATCATCGTGGTAACGACGACGACGGAAAGTGGGGAACGGAATTGCTAAGAGAACGCAGTTTCTTAACCCTAGTTCTTTCTGCCCACTTTGTTGTCTTTTAAAAAAAGACAGTCGGAATTAGACATGGGCGTTTTTGTTTTTTAGCTGTAACGGTTACATATCATTTTCGTTTTCAGATATCGTGTTTGTGTTGCGATAGTTTTCGTTATTATTAAGTTATCGTTACAATTTAGTTTTCATATCTCTTCGTCGAGTTGTCGTTACGTTTTGTGTGTAGTTATTTGATATCAGATATGATCATTTAGATATCGATATGATATGATATAAGAGTCAAAACCGTTTTCAGTTACGTTTTGATATATCGGTCTCATCCTTAGTGGGAATGGAACCCACAACCTGTCGCGCCTACAGTCGCACGCTTGTGCCTCTGCGCTACAGGCCTCAATATTATAATAACTTTACCCATAATATCAGCATGATGGCCACTCCGAGTCTTGCACTTTCATCCACTTTCATAATCAATTGTTCCATTAACCCTCCTATGTATAAAATGAGACCGAGTTTGGATAACGCCTGAAATAAACATTATAATAATTTAACTTCTCTTTTTCGTTTTAATTTCTACCTTTTTTTATCTTCACGCTGTATCCCGCATATAGCAGGGTAGGCAGAGGGAACCTGAGAACCTAGTGTTAAGACACTCTGTTCTCTTTCAACAATCCCATTTCACTTTCCCCTGAATTAAGGCATTGCGTGCTGAGTGGCGGAACTTAACGTCGCACTTTGCCTGCTTACCAGACCTAGGAAATGAAAATAATAAATATTATTCAAAATTGTCATTTCCTGTAGTGCGAATCGAACCCACAACCCTGCTATGTGCGGAATACAGCGTGAAGCTAAAAATAAATTGCTACCTCCATTAAAACAAATAAAGCTGCAAAAAATAATAAAGTGGACCACTCCACTCTATGTAGTATTGGTTCCAGATCTTCTCTATCCGCCAATATGAGAAGAAGAATGGCACCTAAAAGTGCAGTCATGGCCAGTGATACGCGATCTGAAAAAAATATAATAAGTTCTTAATTTTTTTTTTAACTTCACGCTGTATCCCTCATAGCGGGGCAGGCAGACCAGAGAACCTAGTGTTAAGACACCGGCGAAGCACTGCGTTGAGGTCCGCCACTCAACACGCAATGCCTCAATTTGGCGGAAAGTAGGGAACGGAAATGTTGAAAGAGAACGGAGTGTTTTATCACTAGCTTCTCAGGTTCCCTCTGCCCACCCCGCTATATGCGGGATACAGCGTGAAGTTAAAAAAAAAAGTTTTGGATATCATTCAAATCAATATTAAATCTTGGACGTCGAAACTCGATTACGATTGTTACCGTGAGAAGATGTTAACAAATTTTCAAATTAAAATACCTATACGAGTATGTAACATATTATGAAAAAATATTTTCACAAATAAAATTAATTATTAATAAATATAACGTTAAATAAAATATTTTAGACTTACTTAATTCTGGAATAGAGTGTAAAAAGAAGACTGTTACAACAAAGATGATTGCTACCGTTGATTTTATTAATAGCACTTTGTCCCTTATTTTGTACTGAAAAAGAAAATTACAAATTTAAATTAAAAAACGCCTGTCGTGGCGCAGAGGCACAAGTGTACGACTGTAAACATGAAAGGTTGTGGGTTTGATTCCCACTTCAGAAAATGTAAAATTTAGTATTTTCATTTCTTGGGTTTGATAACAAGGCAAAGCGCGGTGTTGAGTTCCGCCACTAAACACGCAATGCCTCAATTCGGCGGAAAGTGGGGAATGGAATTGTTGAAAGAGAATGGAGTGTCTTAACACTAGGTTCTCAGGTTCCCTCTGCCTACCCTGCTATATGCGGGATACAGCGCGAAGTTGAAAAAAAAAAAACAACATATTAAATACCTTATCTTTCAATTCAACTAAAGTAGTTCTAAAGGTATCTTTAGGGCACGCTCGTTTGCTACTTTCTTTCACCATTTTTTCTAATTTCACAGTTAACTTAGTGATTTTTCTCTCCAATCGCTCTCTCACTACGTTCACTCCGTCACTCAAATGTGGTAGTGAGTCGGCAGCGCGACGCCATATTGATATTTGATGACGAAGATCTGAAATTAATTGTTCCTTTTTTGTACTGGTACAGGCACAATAGAAATTAACCTAATTAAATGTATGGGGTTCAAATTTTGATTGGAAAAATGTTTATATACATATAAACATATAGTTTCACTTTTTCCTGTATAACAGTAGTAATGTAGTGACAAAAGACAGTTTTCCACTTTTGCTCGAAATTAAAATATAGCGTGTTAAGTAAGAAAACTTTTATCTCTTCGTCTTACTAGAGCACGAAAATGAAAATAATTTAAATATAATACATACATAGCTTCACGCCGTATCCCGCATATAGCAGGGTAGGCAGAGGGAACATAGTATTAAGACACTCCGTTCCTCACTTTCCACCGAATTGAGGCATTGCGTGCTGAGTGGCGGAACTAAACGCCGCGCTTTGCCTTGGTACCAAACCCAGGACATGAAAAATTCCATTTCCTGGAGTGGCAATCGAACCCACAACCTGTCGCGTTTACAGTCGCACGTTTGTACCTCTGCGCCACGACAGGCATTTAAATATAATCATTTCCTCATTTGGGAACCGAATCCACGATCAATGGGGTTTACAGTGAAACCCTGAAAAATAAATGAATAAAAAAGATAAAATATGATTAAATATTCAAACTAAATAAAAATAGATTTTATAATTTTTTTTTAGTTTCACGCTGCATCCCGCACATAGCAGTGTAGACAGGGAACAAGACAACCTAGTGTTTACTCCGTTCTTGTCGTTGAGTTCCGCCACTCAGCACGGAATGCTTCAATTTATGCGGAAAGTGGGGAACGGAAATATTGAAAGAGAACGGAGTGTCTTAACATTATGTTCTCTAGTTCCCTCTGCCTATCCTGCTACGTGCGGGATACAGCTAAGTTAAAGAAAATACCTTGAATATCTCTCGGAACTCTTTGGCGTAGCTTATTAGTATCTTTATACATCAATCTTATTTGTATAGATGTTTGTAGAACCACTAACAAAATGCCCAGAGCCATGTGTGCAGTGAAGTTTGTGAAGTTTATACCCTGAAAATGGTAAAATGTTACATATATACATAGCTTCACGCTGTATCCCGCATATAGCGGGGTAGGCAGAGGGAACCTAGTTTTAAGACACTCCGTTCCCTACTTTTCGACGAATTTGGCGTTGCGTGCTGAGTGACGGAACTCAACGCCGCGCTTTGCCTTGTCACCAAGCCCAGGAAATGAAAAATTCCATTTCCTGGAGTGGGAATCGAATCCACAACATGTCGGTAAAATATTAAGTTATAAAGAAAGCTGTTTGAATAAATTTTTATGCATTTTTTTCAAAATATACTATCATTCTGCACTTCTTTGCTATATAAAATATAAGTGTGCCAATATTCATGCTCCTCCATCCGCGTAATTTTCGTAAAAAGGGGTACAAAGTTTTTGCTTCGCGTATTAATATATAGATAAATGTTACACACATTACCATGGCTTGATAGCCATGTTTATATAAAGCGACATATACGTCGCTAGGCAACGCGTAGTTAACGCGTCATCGGGGACACTAGTAGAAAAATATCGTAATAACACATACATACTTTATTTAATTATTTTTTTTAACTTCACGCTGTAACCCACATATAGCAGGGTAGGCAGAGGGAACCAGAGAACCTAGTGTTAAGAGACTCCATTCTCTTTCAACAATTCCGTTCCCCACTTTCCGTCGAAATGAGTGTTGTGTTGAGTTGAGTTTATTTAATATTATAACCAATATATATGTTTTTATAAAATTATAAGTAACACTCACAGCTTGAACAACAGCTTTGTTAGACGCGACTATAACATTCGGGGGATCCCCTACAGGGGTCGCAGTACCTCCAATATTACTGTATATAGCCATAAACATTAGTATTGGCACTGGATCCAAATCCATTACTTCGCATAATCTGAAAATTTAATTTCTTTACTTAAAATATATTGAATTATTTCGCTAATAGATTAGTTTTTTTTTCTCTAGCTTCACGCTGTATCCTTCTCATGGCGGGGTAGGAAGAGGGAACCTGAGAACCTAGTGTTAAGACACTCCGTTCTCTTTTAACATTTTCTTTCCCCACTTTCCGCCGAATTGCGGCATTGCGTGCTGAGTGGAACTCAACGCTGCGCTTTTGCTTTGTTACCAAAGCGAAGAAATGAAAATACTAAATATTATTTAATATTTTCATTTCCCAAGCTAAAAAAATATTATTTGATGGATAGATTAATATACCTTATTGTAACTGGAGACATAAGGAGTACTGTAGTGACATTATCAAGGAAAGTCGACAAAACTGCTGTTATAATACATAATACGTATATCAGAGGCCACAGTCTGCCTTTGGTGACCTGAAACCAAAAAAAGATTTTTATTTTATGTTCGTCTTCAGGCTGTATCCCGGATTGATGTCCGTCCTTCATTTTATATGAAAAACGGACATCTTTAAGAAATACTAAATTCTGTATTCCTTCATAACATAGAAAAATCAATAGCACCGAAGATTTGTGGATATAGTGATACAATTATTTAAATATATTAAAAAAAGATAATATTGTTTACATTATCTTTTGTTATGTCATAATGTAAGGGAGTGTCTTAACACTAGGTTCTTAGGTACCTTCTGCCTACCCTGCTATTTGCGGGATAGAGCGTTAAAAAAAACTGAGGAGTAGTTTATGAATTATTCCTAATAATCTTACATGGTGCATTTTATTTGAAGTCAATTTTCTGTTAATGTTTACTCAAACCAAATATTTATTTAAGCAATTATTCAAACTTAACTTACCTCAAACGTAAAAACCGCTAAAAAATCAAACAAGCCAGTTTCCGCCATGATAGCCACAAGTATCATCATGCTGAAGAGGAGCAAAAGTGTCTCGATGTCAAGCCACGACACAATTTCAGTGAGTGTCGGTCTCTCGCCGACCAACGCTAGAGCTGCTAGAGAGCTCGTCGACACTGTTATGGCTGCCATCGTTCTGTTTATAACCTATATAAATTTTATTTTATTTTAAAGTGTTAGATACGTGGTTTCAAATATATGGAATAATATGTAAAAAAATTCGATATGTTTTGTTGTATGTTCGCCAATCAATCAACTTAGCTTCACGCTTTATCTCTAGCGGGGTAGTCGAAGTTCCGGAGCGCCAAACTCTACGGTCCCTGCATACCTCTTTCGCCTCTTCCACAGTCATTAACCTCTTCATGCATGCCCTCCGGGGGAGACTTCATGCTTATGATACAGTGTTCTCGAAGGTCAACCGAGGTAATTATAGAATCTACCTACCTCTCCTACCTCTACCCTACCTCTCTTGCCACTCAATTGTCAATCAATCAATAGGTTATTTATATATTTTGCAAAACGTTGGTTCTAAATTTTAATTTTGAATTTTTTAGTGATATTACTAACACCTGTCGTGGCGTAGAGGCACAAGCGTGCAACTGTAAACGCGACAGGTTGTGAGTTCGATTTCCACTCCAGGAAATCGAATTTTTCATTTCCTGGGTTTGGTAATAAAGCAAAGCGCGGCGTTAAGTTCCGCCACTCAGCACGCAATGCCTCAATTCGGTGGAAAGTGGGGAACGGAGTGTCTTAACACTAGGTTCCCTTTGCCTACCCTGCTATATGCGGGATACAGCGTGAAGCTATGTACGTATGGACGTATATGTATAATGGTAACGGTAGGTCACGTAAAAAGCATGAGGACCCCCCAGAATTTAAATATTAGTACATTTCACCAACTTTTAAAAGGAGCAGGCTGTTAATTCGACTGTATTTTTAATGTGTATTATCGCATAACTTTTTACTGGGTTAACCATTTTTGATGATTCTTTTTTCGTATGATAGCTAGTGCTTCTGATGTAGTCGAATTTAAATCTAGTTGAGATCTGACCAGTAGTTCTTGACTTATTCGTAATAATTGTACTTTTTAGTCCAATTTATTTAAAATGGTTATCTTTTTTTCAATATTTTAATTATTAAAGTAATTTATTCTATAATTACCTCAAAAATGATCAAAATATACAATCCACATAACAATACAACAGCATATATTACACCAGTTGTCACATTTAGAGGGTCGGTGGTGAAGCTCACAGTGAATGGCACTATTCTCTCCTCTTTCGTATATACGCGGAGAGTAGAGTTAGCATTTCTCTTTATTTCGAATTCCTTAGTACGTGTTTGTCCTTCGAAGAAATCTAGATTTGGCAAAAGTGTGACTTCCCACTGATGTGATGCCTGTAAAGGTAATTTTTTTATTATTGGTTTTTTTTATTACTAGTGTCCCCGATGACGCGTTAATAACACGTTGCATAACAACATATATGTCACTTTATAACCATGCATGTGAAACCATGGTAGTGTGTGTAACATTTATTTTATTTATTTAATATATAACTCCTTCGCTATATAAAATATAAGTGTGCCAAGTTTCATGCTCCTCCGTCCGCGTTATTTTCGTAATTTTGCTTGACATGACATCCACCATGTTTATATAAAGTGTCATATACATGCCTCAATTCGGCGCAAAGTGGGGAATGGAATTGTTGAAAGAGAATGGAGTGTCTTAACACTAGGTTCTCTGGTTCCCTCTGCCTACCCTGCTATATGCGGGATACAGGGTGAAGTTAAAAAAAAAACATACATTACTAAAGACAACGCGTTGTTAACGCGTCAACGGGGACATTAGTACAATCAATTATTTAACTGTTCCAGCTAGAAAACTTCATAAAAAATTTAAATAATAATACCTTAGCGATTGTAGTATTAGCAGTAAAATCCTCCATCCAAATATATAACTTTGATAGATTTTGTCTATTACTAGATTTTAAAATATTTTCAGACTGTTCAGTCAAAAAAGGTCCTGAAATTTTCACTTGTATGGATGTGCCTTTTGATGTATCGATAGGAAAATCTGTAATACGATTAAAGTTACTTACTTAACTTCACGCTTTATCCCTAGCGGGGTAGTCAGAGTTCCGGAGCGCCATACGCTACGGTCTCTGCATACCCCTTTCGCCTCGTCCACAGTCATTATCCTCTTCATGCATGCCCTCCGGGGGGTCCTCATGCTTTTTACGTGACCTTCCTCCAGTATCATTGATACTATGTTCTCGAAGGTCAACCGAGGTCTCCCCCTAACTCTCTTACCGCTCACCTTTGCTTCTTATATCTTTCTCACTATTCTCCACTTTTTCTTCTTAATTTATTTTAATAAAACGTTTATAGATTAAAAATATCTTTCAGCTTATGAAGTTAAACCACGTTACTCACTTACTTTTCTCCTGACTTTGGCTGACAGCGGAATTCATGAGAATTTCTTTTTTTTCATTGTATGTAAGAAAGACGGCAGTGAAAAACATCCAACAAGCCAAAAGTATTGTCATTTTTGTGTAGTATTTAGCTTTTTTGATCTGAAATAATATTGTAATTATAAGACGAAGAATTATATAAGTATTTTGTAATGTGCGATCTTGACCAGATCGTCGGTCCATCTGGGAGGAGGCCTGCCCACTGAGCGTCGTTCGGTTCATAGTCGCCACTCGAGAACCTTTCCGCTCCAACGGCCATCTGTTCTCCTTGCTATGTGTCCTGCCCACTGCCACTTCAGCTGGGCAATTCTTCGACCAATTTGAGCAACATTTGTTCTTACGCTTATGGATATATGCTTACGGATCTCTTAATTTCTGATTCGATCACGTAGGGAAATACCAAGCACTGCTCTCTCCATTGCCCGCTGAGTGACCTTGAGCCTTCTTATATTCACATAGTTAGCGACTACGTCTCGCTCCCGTATATCATAACTGGCAGCACACACTGGTCATAGACATTTGAATCGGTGAGTTCAGAAACTACGTAAGTCCGGATTTTCAAATTTTACAGGAGGGAAAAAAAAGTGTATAACTCCTCCAAATTTTCAAATAATTAAATATTTTTTTTCTCTGACTTAACATACAAATTTGTTGGTTATTGTGCAAAATTTATCTAGTTTCCATACTAATTGGGCTTGGGAAAATTTAAAATTTAATTCGGACTTACGCTGTTTCTGCACTCAGTTGGTATAGAAACAGCTGAAAACTTGGAAAAAAAATGTTATGACACATTAAAAGTTTATATTTATTTATATTTACATAAAAAATTAAGTGATAGTTGCAAGGTGCTTATCCATTCATTTGTCGTCGACCTTTATATTAATTGCTAAATATATTATATTTAGGAATGATATTTTTTTATTTCTGTAAGCTTTATATATGATAGCATTATTTACCTGAGTATGTTTTTCTTTTCTGGCTAAAGATGGATGATGATTTCTGAAAATATAAACATAAATAGTTACATATATCTCCTAAAATATTTATCACACAAATACTTAGAATAAATATGAATATACATATACCTAGCTAATTGTAAAAAATATATTATATATGAGTTCATAAACATAAAATTGAAATTTGATTATAAAATCAGGAAAAACTTACAATTTTTCATCTTCATCACCTGTCTCACAAAGTTTATCACTAAACTGATGATCAGTTCGTATATCAGATTCAGAATGTGACTTATCCCTTATTTGGTGCTCTGAGGTCTTGGAGCTTGTTTCTAGAAAAAAAAACAAATAATAATTACTTAATTATAAAAAAAATAACATAAACGAGGCCTTTAAGACCATTTGACACAGTGAGATAGCATTTTACTGGAAGCGCGAGTGGTTGTAGATTCAAATTCCACTAGGAAAACAATTATACTTAAATTGTTTTCATTCTTCATGTCTCAATTTGGTGGAAAGTGGGGAACGGAAGTCTTAAAAGAGAACAGAATAAAAAAGCGTTTTGGATCCTTTCGGGAGCTCTCTGGATAGATATCGTAGGAATGTCAGACAACATAAATAATTATAATATTTTTTTTTAGTATTCTTTTCTATTCATTGATTGTAATTTAATAACTTTTTAAAACTAATTTTGTATAAAAGTATGTCTTGTCCTTATAATTGCATGTGGTATTCACATGCAGCATACATGCATTACCTTAAAAGGTAATGCATTTAGCTACAAAAAAAAAACAAACTATTGTAAATTATATCCGATGTAATTACCACTGGTGAATCTAATAAATAAATAAAATAAAATAAACAGAGTGTCTAAACACTAGGTTCTTTGGTTTCTTCTGCCTACCCTGCTTGTGCAAAAGCACTAAAAGTTCTCTCAGAAACATCAATTATCAATTAAACAGCATTAAGTCATTATTAAATTATGCAAAATATAAAAACGTTAACAACAGTAAATTTAACGTTAAATGACATCACTGTGTGTGATATTTGATTGAGATTAACAAGTATGAGATAAAACTCATTTTAAAAACATACATATTTAGAAAACTTACATACATACATACATACATACATAGCTTCACGCTGTATCCCACATATAACAGGGTAGGCAGAGGAAACCTGAGAACCTAGTGTTAAGACACTCCCGTTCTCTTTCAACAATTCCGTTCCCCACTTTCCGCCGAATTTGAGGCATTGCGTGTTGAGTGGCGGAACTCAACGCCGCACTTTGCCTTGTTACCAAACCCAGAAAATAAAAATACTAAACTTTACAAAACCTAAAAAAAAAATAATCTAATAACATAAGTAAATACATAAAAGCCTACATATTAGCATGTTTGCGTATCCGTCGTCTGACACACCTTATTAAGGTAGGTATAATTTATAATTATCGCACTCCAAATTTGGCTTGCATTATAAGAGATTCTAAAAGTATATTTATATAAGCAGAAACAATAATAACTTTTTTTTTAACTTCACGCTGTATCCCGCATATAGCAGGGTAGGCAGAGGGAACCTGAGAACCTAGTGTTAAGACACTCGGTTCCTCAATTTCCGCCGAATTGAGGCATTGCGTGTTGAGTGGCGGAACTCAACGCCGCGCTTTGCCTTTTTAGCAAACCCAAGAAATGAAAATACTAAATTTTACATTTCCTGGAGTGGGAATCGAACCCACAACCTGTCGCGTTTACAGTCGCACGCTTGTGCCTCTGCGCCACGACAGGCGTTTAGGCGATTTTCCGATGATGATTATGTCATATTTAAAGGATTCTTAAAAGAATGAGTCAAAAGTAATATTTATTTCACACATACGCTTGTATGTAAAACATGAATAGGCATTTTTAGCAACTAGAATATGTACACAGCTTAAAAAGATAAAAATGATGAAGAATTAGATTTTCCTCGTATATTGCTAAACGGATAATTGTTAATAATTAATGTGTATCTGAAAGAGTGAAAAAAGCATGCCAAGCCTTAGTAACGGGCAGTAACATAAACTAAGGCAACGGGTATTTTTTGCGTAAAAAGAGCCGTAGCCAATCGTGGCGAAAACGCACAAGAGTGAACGCTACAGGTTGTGATTTCGATTCCCACTCCAGGAAATGAAAATATTCAATATAACAAGGCAAAACACGGCGTTGAGTTCCGCCACTCAGCAAACAGTACTTCAATTCGGCGGAAAGTGGGAAACGGACCATAATAGAACGGAGTGCCTTAGCACTTTGTTCTCAGGTTCCCTCTGTCTACCCTGCTGTGTGCGGGATACGGGATACAACGTGATTCTAAAAAAAGAGCTACTAGTATAATATTAACTACAACCAAAGTATGGACTTCCTCTCACCGATTTCCTCAAATTTCTTCCTAATTTGTTCCATAGAAGGATCTCTTTTCACTTCATCCGGTAGTACCATCCATGACTGCAAGGTGTCTGCTGTGATCTCGCCACAGGACACCAGGGAATACGTACTCCTGTTCAAAACCTGATTGGAATCGTTCTTTTTGTGGAGTGCACGGAAAATTTTCTCCATTTTCTAAATCATGAGATACCTGGAAAAGAGGAATGATGATATTTTAAGATAATATGACATAGCATGTTAATTGTGGGAACTACTACTACTGTAGGAACTAGACTTGACGCCTGTCGTGACGCAATGGCACAAGCGTGCGACTGTAAACGCGACAGGTTGTGAGTTCGATTCCCACTCCAGGAAATGGAATTTTTCATTTCATCGTCATCATACATACGTATATGATATGTATGTAAGGTATGTATTTATGTATATAAAGTATATAGCATTTATCATATTAAAATATATATTTTTTGTTTTGGTTCTTTTTTTGCTGCACTACTGTTCTGTCATTCTTTTATAATAATTGATTATTGGTGGTTGCCTATAAAAAATCGAATTAGTAATAAGGCCACCAATACACATTGATTTAAGGGACATGTACAACATAAATCAGAATTGTATACTTTTATATGTGTGTAGTATTAGTATTATTATAGGTGATAAGAAGTTACATAATTTGGTCCTCTATATTCATATATCGTGATAAAACTATAGAAATGAGCATGAAGGACGTTCAATTATGCGGTCTAATTGACATTAGCAAAAAACTAAGGTAGAATAATATTTATAAGAGGCAATCGTGGCGCAATGGTCAGTGTTTGAAAGTTCACAGTGGTTGTGATTGTGGGCTCGATTCCCACTCGGGGGAATATAACGATTTTATATTTAAACTATATTTAACCGATTTAAAAAAGGAGATAATCAATTTGAGTCTATTTTTTTGTGTATTACCCCATAACTATTTACTGGGTAAAACTACATTTGACGATTTTTTTATATGATAGCTAGTGCTTCTGATGTGGTATCATTTAAAATTAGTTAAGATCTGACGAGTAGTTTTTGAGATATTCGTAATTATTTTACTCTTTAGCACATTTTCTTTGAAGTCGATTTTCTTTTTTTATATTGTTCTTCTCTGGGAAGACAAAGCGCAACGTCGAAACTACCCTACCTATCCTGTAGGGCAAGCACGAAAACTTGCGACAAAGTATTCGGATCGTTATCGAAAGAATTTGTATGGGAATTGAAAAGCGCCCCTACCGTGCGTAAGAGGAACTAAAGTTTCCCCATACAAAATGAGAAAGATAACGATACAAATACTTTTTCGCAGGTTTTCGTGCTTGCCCTACTTTTTTTTTCAACCTTTGGTTGTAGGATAAAACGTGAATCTAAAATGAAAGGAATGAAACAAATAATGAGCTACTTACGTACTTACTTACCTACGTAATTGTCTCTAGAGGGCGCCATATTGAATTAAGAGTGACGTCACATATCTTAGAACTCTTGGAGTATCAATACCTATCTAACGTCACCTTAATTATATAATTCGGTCCAGGGATAGGGCATAGAAATTGAATAGCGCCCCTGCCGTGCGTAAGAGGAACTAACGTTTTCCTATACAAAATGCTTTCGATAACGATACGACAACTTTGTAGCAAATTTTCGTGCTTGCTCTACTGGTTGTAGGATAAAACGTGAATGTGACAAAAAAACCATTCCAAAATTCCAGGAAATGAATTTTTTTCATTTCCTGGGTTAGGTAACAAGATAAAGCGCGGCGTTGAGTTCCGCCACTTTGCACGCAATGCCTCAATTCAGCGGAAAGTGGGGAACGGAGTGTCTTAACACTAGGTTCCCTCTGCCTACCCTGCTATATGCGGGATACAGCGTGAAGCTATGTATATATGTAAATAATGAGCTACTTACGTACTTAGTTCAAGACGTTTTAACTTTTATATGAACTTACTAGAATATATCTAGTTTTAATATATTTTAACTATATATTCCTAGGCTTATAACTTCTCAGTAAGATAGCAACTGAGGTTAGAGGACGTCAGATCGTAATAAATATCACACACGCCGTCTGTCTTCCATCATAATCATTGAAACTACTTGTTGCTATCGGTTTTGTCTTTATTTCCACAAATTAATAATATTTTTTTTCTATTTTTCGTATTAAACATAATTTTTTTAATGATATGACAGTGTTAAGTTACGTATCACTATTCTGTCAAGTCAACGAGAAATACCTTATTTTTTGCATTGTGTGCCTTATTAAATAGCATTGTGTGCTGAGTGGCGGAACTCAACGCCGCGCTTTACCTTGTTGTTGTTATACTAATAGTTTTATTTCTACATATTATTTCTATTTTCAATGTATTTTTTCATAAGCGAGATCATATAGCGTGTACTAATAATACCTACATCCGCTGACCTAGGCCAATTGTAACTTGATTATACTTATGTCACGATTATAAAAAAAGACTCAATTTTAAATATTAAAGTGTGACATTGAGCTATGATGGCGGCAACTTTATAAAGGAGGCTAAAAACCTAGAGTTAAGACTTCTCGTTCTCTTAACATTTCCGTTCTCCACTTTTGAGGTGGTGCGGTGTTGAGATCCGCTAATCAACACGCAATGCCTCAATTGGGCGGAAAGTGGAGAACGGAATGTCTTATACCTAGAATCTCTTCTAAAAAAAGCAATTAATATTTTACCATAAACAGAAAACCGAGTTGAAATAAACAATACTCGTTAAATTTAAATGAGATAACATCAGAAACACCAGCTATCAAATAAAAAATATAAATCAAAATTGGTTTAGCCAGTAAAAAGTATAGACATAAAAAAATATAATCATATTAAGGATCTTTTTGTTTTGAAGTCTCGGTTAAATAAACTAACATACTTTTTGATAATAAAAAATAAACCAATATACTACTATAACGCCTGTCGTGGCGCAGAGGCACAAGCGTGCGACTGTAAACCGACAGGTTGTGGGTTCGATTCCCACTCCAGGAAATGTAAAATTTAGTATTTTCATTTCTTGGGTTTGGTAACAAGGCAAAGCGCGGCGTTGAGTTACGCCACTCAACACGCAATGCCTCCATTCGGCGGAAAGAGGGGAACGGAATTGTTGAAAGAGAATGGAGTGTCTTAACACTAGGTTCTCAGGTTCCCTCTGCCTACTCCGCTATATGCGGGATACAGCGTGAAGTAAAAAAAAAAACTACTATATATATAAAAACTACTATATACAGACAGACAGATAGACAAAATCACTTAATAATATGCCTTAGATTCAGTCTAGAACTATATACATGTGCTAATAGACAGACACACATAGATAAACACTAGTTAACACGTACGGAATTGAATGGGTGACCTTACATTGTCATGGCGATTATATTTCCCATGAGACTATTAGAATATGCCAAGAATAAAACATAATGTCGTAATGGGGGAGTGCTAATGTAATGCGATTGTACTGGGTTCGATTCCCACTCGGTTGGCTAGCTCTGGTAAAACAAAGCTCAGCGTTGAGTTCCGCCACTCAGCACGCAATGCCTCGCAATTCGGCGGAAAGTGGGAAACGGAGTGTCTTAAGAGTAGGTTCCCTCTGTCTACCCTGCTATATGCGGGATACAGCGTGAAGCTATGTATGTATGTGTGTATTATCTTTTATATTCGCGAAATATAGGAAATGCTAAGTGATAAAAAAAATATTAGGTATATCATGTTTTATTATAAAATTCACTTGAAGATATATCTTATCTTATTTATCTTGTACTGTTGACTATTTACAATCTTTAACAGCTTCTTAATCTTTTTTACTATTACATTCTTTTCACCTCTATATGCATTTTATTCTAGTTTTTGGCATTCACCAAAGTAAAAACTACCACCAGAGTGTCTTGACCAGTGGCGAGGGGTGAAAATTTTAGTTAGGCAAGCCAGTAAGTTAAGGGAAGCCGATGTATATGTACGGAAGCCGGTATACATATTTAAGGAAGCCGGTAATTTTTAGGGAAGCCGATATATTTAGGGAAAGTGGTATAGGATGTATATACGTAAATATTTAGGGAAAACCGATATATATATTTAGGGAAGCCGGTAATATTTAGGGAAGCCGATATATTTAGGGAAAGTGGTATAGAATGTCAAGGTGTTTAGTTATTACACTATAGAATTTTGGCGATGACATTTTTTTAGGTCCAAAAGATGTCAGAGTTTGTTTTTTGCACTTTCGTGCCCATTATTTTTTTTATACTTTGAAAAGTTAGGCAAGCCGGTGGGTATCGAGTTGTATGGACGCCTCGCCACTGGTCTTGACACTAAAAACACTCTGTTTTTCACTTTCCATTTATTGAAACATTGCGTGTTGGATGGCGAAGTTTAACACCGCGGTTCATTTAATCAGAATCGGGGAAATGAAGACAATTTTAAATATAATAATTTCTCCAAGTGAGAATCGAGCCCACTACCATCGTGTTCACAGTCAGTCTGATTATATCACTCCTTTCTTCAGTAGAGTAGAAAGGAGTGATATCTTTCTTTTAATTACAACTTAATATAATACAACGCCTGTCGTGGCGCAGAGGCACAAGTGTGTGTGTTCCCTCTGCCTACCCTGCTATATGCGGGATACAGCGTGAAACTATGTATATATGTATAATTACTACCTTGAGTGCAAATCAACCCACAACCTACTGCAGTCATACACTGCCCCTCTGCTCCGATGAGATGTTATACGAAGTCTTTAAATTATTTTTCTAATTTGGACCTACTATACTTCGAATTAAATCCAGTTAATTATTTTTTTTAACTTCACGCTGTAAACCGCATATAGCAAGGTAGGCAGAGGAAACCAGATAAACTAGTGTTAAGACACTCCATTCTCTTTCAACAATTCCGTTCCCCACTTTCAGATCCAAATTATAAAATGATCAATTATTATTATTTACTGTTAACAGATTATATATGACCTTGAATTTATTATTATTAATAATAAATGCAGCTTCACGCTTTATCCCGCATAGCAGGGTAGTCAGCGTGAACCTAGTGTCAAGACACTCCGTTCTCTTTCCACACGAAAGACATCGCGTGTTAATATAATCATTCCCACGAGTGGGAATCGAATCCACGGTGTTCTCATATCTATATATTAATACGTGAAGCAAAAACTTTGTACCCCTTTTTACGAAAATTACGCGGACGAAGGAGCATGAAATTTGGCACACTTATTGTTTATATAAAGAACGAGTCCAGAATGCTAACATTATTTTAAAATAACCCCCTAAAAAGTACATCAAATTCATAAAATAAATGTTACACACACTACCACCATAGTTTGACATGCATATTTATATAAAATGACATATAAGTTGCTAGGCAACGCGTTGTTAACGCGTCAACGGCGACACTAGTATTACATAATCCACAAAATATTCTTCTGATTTGAACCTGCTATACTTTGAATCAAATCATATTATATAAATTATATAACCTTGAATTTATAATTATCCATAATGTTTATGTATACATAATATATGTTACCTTGTCAACAGTCGTTGTGAGGCCATTTGTAGACACTGGACTGTGGTGGAAACGCGACTGGTTGCGGATTCGATTCCCATTAAAGGAAATTATTATAATTAAATTATTTTCATTTCTCAGCTCCTCAGCTCTGGTAACACAAAAGGCGGCGTTGAGTTCCGTCTCTTAATAAGGAAAACGGAGTCTCTTGACACTTCGCTTAGTGACTATGCGTGATAATGCGTGAAACTCTACAATAAATAATAATAACAGAACTAAAAATAAACATGTATTACAAATTATCATAAAATGGCAAATTGCCAATTAAATTTTTAATTGAGATTAAAATTTTATTAAAATATATCATAAAATTAAGATAATATTAAGTGAATACTCACCGAGTTAATTGTAGTTAAGGTCTATGAGAGATAATTAATAAAACGCGTGTATCTGCGCGTGCGCATGTTTTCTTACTAATTTGCAATTGCAAATAAATACAGATTGCGAAAAGTGAATGACATTTATGTGTTGTGTTGTCATTGTTCATGTACAAATGTTTTTGTGTTGCCATTAGTAAAAATATTTATTTAATCTTTCTCAATTTGGCTGAAAGTGGGGAATGGAAATGTTGAAAGAGAATGGAGTGTCTTAACACTAGGTTCTCTGGTTCCCTCTGCCTACCCTGCTATATGCGGAATACAGCGTGAAGTTAAAAAAAATATATTTAATTAAAATAAATAAATAAGCCTTTATTATTACAGTAGTTTGCTCACATCTTTATATATAAAAATGAATGTTTGTCTGTATGTCATCGATGAACTCAAAAACTACTGAACTAATATTTATGAAAATTGGTATACATATGTAGTTTTGTAAAGAGAAGGTTTGTATAATATGTTCATTGATGCCACTTGATGCCACTTCACAAGGTTTGTATAATATGTTCATTGATGCCACACGATTGTCATGAAAATGAGTATGACCATGTATTTTTACATAGCGAAAAATATAAAAACGAATGTTTGTCTGTATGTCAGCGATGAACTCAAAAATTTTATTAAATTTATTTAAGTTGTTGGCGTAGCAACGCGCGCCGGGTACTGCTAGTGCTATATAAATATGTGACTAAAACTTAATTTTTTTTTTAACTTCACGCTGTATCCCGCATATAGCGGGGTAGGCAGAGGGAACCAGAGAACCTAGTGTTAAGACACTCCGTTCTCTTGCAACAATTCTGTTCTCCACTTTCCGCCGAATTGAGGCATTGTGTGCTGAGTGGCGGAACTCAACGCCGCGCTTGGCCTTGTTACCAAACCCAAGAAATGAAAATACTAAATGTTACATTTCCTGGAGTGGGAATCGAACCCACAACCTGTCGCGTTTACAGTCACGCGCTTATGCCTCTGCGCCACGACAGGCACTAACTTATTTCTAAACAGTAATTTCTATTATTTCATCGGCAAACAGTTGCTACTTTGTTGTAATTTGTCTTCCACCAAAGGCTTTCTCTAAAGCCGTCCATTTTTGACTATCCCTAGCTGCACGGGACCATATTTGTCCCGCTATTTCCCTGATGTCATCTTCCCATCTCTTAAACTGTCTTCCTCTTTTCCCTTTACCATCTTTATGATTGTATCTTTGTATTTATGTATGTACGTATATGTAAAACGAGTACACCGCCTACCGATTTCACTACTCCCTAGCGATGAGACCGATACATCAAAACGTAACTAAAAACGGTTTTGACTCTTATATCATATCATATCGATATCTAAATGATCATATCTGATATCAAATAACTACACACAAAACGTAACGACAACTCGACGACGAGATATAAAAACTAAATTATAACGAAAACTATCGCAACAAAAACTCGATATTTGAAAACGAATATGATATCGGATATGAAAACTTCATATCCGATATGTAACCGTTACAGCTACAAAACGAAAACGCCCATGTCTAATACTCCCTTAAGGTTGCCATTTCTCCTTATCGCCTATTTTATATAAACGCATGCCGTGGCGCAGAGGCACAAGCGTGCGACTGTAAACGCGACAGGTTGTGGGTGCGATTTACACTCCAGGAAATGTAAAATTTAGTATTTTCATTTCTTGGGTTTGGTAACAAGGCAAAGCGCGGCGTTGAGTTCCGCCACTCAACACGCAATGCCTCAATTTGGCGGAAAGTGGAGAACGGAAATGTTGAAAGAGAATGGAGTGTCTTAACACTAGATTCTCTGGTTCCCTCTGCCTACCCCGCTATATGCAAGATACAGCATGAAGTTAAAAAAAAGAAAAAAAGAAAAATATTTGTTTTACATCGTAGAGGTGAGCAGAGAATTTAGACTCTATGTTCTCATTTTTCTGCTTAAATCGAAGTAGTGTTATGTCGCGAAACTCAACGTTACGTTTTTTCTTACTGAGTCAAGTAATTATAATAAACATATTGTACACAATTTAAAATTTTTACAGCCTGTCGTGGCGCAGAGGCACAGACGTGCGATTGTAAATGCGAAAGGTTGTGGATTCGATTCCCACTCCAAGAAATATAAAAGTTAGTATTTTATTTTCCTGGGTTTGGTAACAAGGGAAAGCGCGGCGTTGAGTTCCGCCACTTAGCACGCAATGCTTTAATTCGGCGGAAAGTGGGGAACGATGTGCTTACCCTGCTATATGCGGATACAGCGTGAAGCTAAAAAATATATCGATCAGATCTTCTTAACATGATTTGCTTTGAACACGCTGTATATCAGCGTGTTTTTTATAAATAAAACAAAAACCATAAAATTAAACCCAATTTATTTATAAGTATACAATTTACACCTTAAACTAGACCTGTACAAATGAAGTATTTTATTTAAATAATTTCTATACTTACTATAAACATGATAAATATGTACTATATCGCAGCCTTAGAACAAAAGAGGGCTAACTCAAAATTTTGGTAATATCAGATTTGAACCTGCTGAAACCTGACCATATAATCTACTGGCTATATCCTGCAACCTTGTTCGCTTGGAAAAAATAACTTAAACATTTTTCATAGAAATTTCATGAAATTCTTTCTTAGTGCACATACAACACACAATGTGTGTGTCAAGGAGTCTAAATACCAAATTCCAGCCTTTTATGGCCAATAGTTTCATCTGTACGTTGTCTGTCAGTCACTCAGTAATGCAAGAGTTATATATATATATTCCGATTCCAGAGATTCCATGACGACTTTCCACAAATTGTAAACGTTTAAGTTAGACCACTTTTATTCTAAGTGTGTATAATTTTGAGCGTATCTACTTACTACATAATATAATACAAAATAAAGAGGTAATGATTGCTTTGTGACAAATAATATATTTATATCGTTTAAAACATATTGAAAAAGTTTGATTTTTTAAATATAATTTCTTATTTTTTATCAATGATTTTGATGAAGGAATAAGTGAAAATGATTTTGAAACCCTTTTTAAATAAAATATATGAGCATTTCAAGTTAATTTTGGTAATAGGGTATAGTAGGGTATTAAAATTTTGATGGTAAATCCTATTAATTGACTGAAGCAAGCTCTATACATGAGGATATTTTGTTTCTAATTTCCTCATTTTGATTATCTAAAATGATTTTTTTAAGTAAAATGTTTTCTTATATTCAACACCATGTATAAGTGATAATATTGGTAACTTTGTAATATATATGTCATTTTCCTAGACAAGCTTCTTTAAAAAAATCTTTCTTTCTAAAATATTCTTTCTAGTTCTTCTATTTTTTTTATAATGTAATAATATTTTTATATATAATGACTGGTAATTTCACTTTCCATATAATAAATCTTCTTCCTTAATGTCATTGTTCTCAGCTCTACATTTGTTCCCGCAGGGTAGACAAAGTGTAGCAGTGGCGAGGGGTAAACATTTTAGTTAGGCAAGCCGGTAAATTAAGGGAAGCCGATGTATATTTAGGGAACCGGTATACATATATATTTAGGGAACCGGTATATATATTTAGGGAACCGGTATACATCTTTAGGGAAGCCGATAGGTTTTAGCGAAGCCGATATATTTAGGCTAAATCGGTATAGGATATTCAGGTATTTCGTAATTTCACTATACAATTTTGGCGATGACCTTCTTTTTTTAGGTCTATAAGATGTCAGAGCTTGTCTTTTTGCAATTTTATGCCCAATATTTTCCTGGTGACCTTTTTTTTTAGGTCTCATACTTGTACCTTGAAAAGCTAGGCAAGCCGGTGGGAATCGAGTTGTATGGACGCCTCGCCACTGGAACCTAGTGTCAAGACACTCCGCTTAAAATTGTTCTCATTAATTCTAGTTTTCAGATTAATATGAGATTCCAATGAAATAATTACAGTTACTATACTACTTTTTTTTTATGTTGATGATATGATTTTCTTGCGTTATAAAGGACGGATGAAATTCAATAAATACTTTTTTTTAAATTTAATTTCTAATAATTTCTATCAAAATATTAGACGTACCTACTGATTTGGGTATTTTTTATATTTAATATTCTTTTTTAATAATAAAAAGACATAACACGAAGATGTCACTTTTTGTAAGAAAATAGTTTCTTTTTTAACTTCACGCTGTATCCTGCATATAACAGGAAAGGCAGAGGCAACCTGAGGACCTAGTTTTAAGACGCTCACTCCACTTCCCGCCGAATCGAGGCATTGCGTGTTGAGTGGTGGAACTTTACGCCGCGCTTTGCCTTATTGCCAAACCCAGGAAATGAAAATACTAAACTTTTATATTTCCTGGAGTGGAAATCTTCGACAGCGTATACATTTTAACCTATTCAGTGTAAAAGAAGCTCTTGATTTCATTTTCTTTCTTTTATTCTGACTGTAGTAGACATAAGTTCTTTTTTTAACTTCACGCTGTAACCCGCATATAGCAGGGTAGGCAGAGGGAACCTGAGAACCTAGTGTTAAGACACTCCGTTCTCTTTCAACAAATCCGTTCCCCAGTTACACATAAGCGTTATTTCTTTTTATTAATAAACTTAAATTTATCATGACTTACTGTTCTTAATATTATTTATATTCCTTTTGCCCTACTTTGTTGTTGTAGCAAAAAAAAACAGTTATTGCAAAAAGTAGCCATATAGATTTTGAACTTCAAATTCATTTTAGATTTACAAATTCATCATTCTTAAAAAAATGAATTTGAAACTGAAAAATATAAACTGAATTTAGATTGAAAATCTTATAAGTTAATATTTTTTTACGATTTACCCATTTTTAAATAAAAAAAAATCTACTGTGAAACGAAATGCCCATATAAGGAAGTTAATTCGTTCTTGAACCGACTTTAAAAAATGCGTGTAAAGATGGTCCAGGCTACGTATACGATGAGTAGAATGAAAAATATCTTTACTATCTGATGTAAATAGTATAACCTGGAACAAAAAAATATATATTACGGACCCGATGGCTCAGTGGTAGAGATTTTATTATTATTATTATTTTTAGCTTCACGTTGTATCCCGCATATAGCAGGTTAGGCAGAGGGAACCTGAGAACCTAGTGTTAAGACACTCCGTTCCCCACTTTCCGCTGAATTGAGGCATTGCGTGCTGAATGGCGGAACTCATTGCCTTGTTACCAAACCCAGGAAATGAAAATACTAAACTTTATATTTCCTGGAGTGGGAATCGAACCCACAACCAATCGCGTTTAGTCGCTGTTCAACTGCGCAGGGCCTCTAGAGAATATATAGTTATATTTTTAAGTTAAATATCCCCTAAGTAAGCTTCGAAGCCACAATTACTGTATCCTTATCTTTTTTAATTGTTTTCTAAGCATATATATAATTTTCTATCGTGGCTCAGAGGCACGAGGTATGACTGTAAGCGCGACAGGTTGTGGGTTCGATCCTATTCAGGGAAATGAAAATATGAAGAGCTCTGGCAACAAGGTAAAGCGCAGCGTTGAGTTCCGCCACTCAGCACGCAATGCCTCAATTCGTCGGGAAGTGTGGAACGGAAATGTTAAAAGAGGATGGAGTGTCTTAACACTAGGTTCTCAGGTTTCATGCTATGTGCGGGATACAGCGTGAAGATAAAAAAAATATAAGTACTTATATACCTTTTCCATTTAATCCTAGCTTGCGGTACAGTGTCGTCACTCTCTTTGAACAGGTAGCGGCGGATACCGGGTAGGTATGAGTCGAAATACTCGTCCCAGTTTACTTCGCCCATACTGAACGGGAATATCTGTAATGTTAAATTATAATTAAAATCAACCGACTCCATAGAAAACCCACTAAAAGGTACAATTTATTACGAATAGCTCAAAAACTACTCGTCAGATCTAAATAAAAAAAACATCACCAAAATTGGTTCACCCAGGAAAAACTTATAATTCATATTAGTGTACAATTTGATCTAGATCCCTTACACAGATCCCCACATACATTTTTAACATTCATACATACATAGCTTCACGCTGTATCCCGCATATAGCAGGGTAGGCAGAGGGAACCTTGTGTTAACACACTTCATTCCCCACTTTCCGCCGAATTGAGGCGTTGCGTGCTGAGTGGCAGATCTCAACGCCGCGCTTTGCCTTGTTATCAAACCCAGGAACTGAAAAATTCCATTTCCTGGATTGGGAATCGAACCCACAAGCTGTCGCGCTTACAGTCGCACGCTTGTACCTCTGCACCAAGACGGGCGTTTTAAAAGTTTAGGTTTATACTTTCTATCGCCTTTTTTTGTTTTTTTCGCCTTTGTTCCTGACCTCAAGAAATGTTAGTTAATGTCACCGTTGTTTTTTTTAAGATTGTCAATTTTTTTATTCTTGCCGCCCTAGGCTATAGCCTACTCAGCCTGCTGATAAATCCGCCACTGTCCGTTCAGTAGTTATTGCGGGAAAGTGTAACAATCATTCATGCATCCACACAAATTAAATTTATCACTTACCTGTCACAACGCTTGTCGTGGCGCAGAGGCACAAGCGTGCGACTGTAACGCGACAGGTTGTGGGTTCGATTCCCACTCCAGGAAATGTAAAATTTAGTATTTTCATTTCTTGAGTTTGGTAAAAAGGCAAAGCGCGGCGTTGAGTTCCGCCACTCAACACGCAATGCCTCAATTCAGAAAAAGTGGGGAACGCAATTGTTGAAAAAGAATGGAGTGCCTCAGCACTAGATTTTCGGGTTCCCTCTGCCTACCCTGTTATATGCGGGATACAGCGTGAAGTTAAAAAAAAAATCTTACCTGTTTATCCGAGTCCGACGTCTTCTCCCAGAGTTCCCTTGTGTGTTGATTGCAAAAAGTGATCTCTCGCGTGCAGAAGTACATGAGTACCGCTGAGAATTTGTGTATCTTTCTATAGACTTTTAACATTCTGTAAAATATTATAAATTATAATTAATTATAACTCGGGGTAATCTTAAAGAGAACGGAGTGTCTTAACACTAGATTCTCTGGATCCATCTATCTACCCTGATGTGTGCGGGATACAGCGTGAGGATAAAAAAAAATATATATATTGTACACCCAACGAAAAATACAGAAATATAATAAAAAGAGAATAAGACGCAGTCGACAGGGTTGGGCTATATGTATAAAAATATATATAATATATGTGTAAAAGTCGAAAATACAAATATGTTTTTTAGTTAAACAAAGTGCGGCGTTAAGTTCCGCCACTCAACAAGCAATGTCTCGAGTTCGGGAGGAAAGGGAGAACTCTCTTGATATTTGGACAAAAATGAACCGAAATGAAAGAATAATAATATTTTTACAGGTTACTACTTAATAGCGGGGTAGGCAGAGGGAACCAGAGAACCTAGTGTTAAGACACTCCATTCTCTTTCAACAATTCCGTTCCCCACTTACCTATACCTACCCTGCTATATGCGGGTTACAGTGTGAAGTTAAAAAAAACTACTTAGTAATACTTACTTAGGTTTCTTTCCTATACACAGTGTTAGGGCGTCCACTAACGCGGCCGGAAGTAAGTGCAGGAAGAATATGTAGATCTGATTCATGAATGTTGATTTGTTTAATGTCACTGACGCGTACCTGTTTTAAGAGGAATCAAATATTAAAATAATATAAAATAAATATTTTTACTGTATTTTCTTATATGAAATGTATGTATGTATGTGCGGGGTATCAAAAACAGCCTGTCGTGGTGAAGAGGCATAAGCGTGCGACTGTAAACGCGACAGGTTGTGGGTTCGATTCCCACTTCAGGAAATGGACTTTTTCATTTCCTGAATTTGGTAACAAGGCAAAGCGTGGCGTTGAGTTCCGCCACTCAGCACGCAATGGCTCAATTTCGGCGGAAAATGGGGAACTGAGTGTTTTAACATTAGGTTCCTTCTGCCTACCCAGCTATATGCGGGATACAGCGTGAAGCTGTGTGTGTATGTGTATGTATCAAAAACAATCGCATCTGTACAAGTACAATCGTACAGTCGCACGCTTATGGCACTGCGCATTGATAGGCGTCAATTTTCTATTCTAAAGGCTTTTTCTCTCTAACTACTCTGTTAAATAGGATTCTTTTTTGCAGCATCACGCTTTATCCGGTACAGCGGCGGCTTATTATTTAGCCGGTCGACAGAGATAACCTAGTGTCAAGAAGCCTCTTGAATGCAGCCGCGTTCGCCACTTTTTGAGTTCAAGGCAATAAGGCGGAATTCAACGCCGCGCTTTGTGTTACTAGCGAGCGAAGAAATAAAAAATTAAAATAATTTAAATATGATCTTTCCCACTAATGGGAATCGAATCCACAACTAATCGCGTTTATAGTCAGACGCTGTTCCACTGAGCTATGATGAGCTCTTTGATGACAAAGAAACAAAAAATTACCAAACAGCATTTGAAAACGGTTGCTTATCAATCCTGGCCATGTTCAGTCTGGTGAAGTCGCCCCACGTGATCCTGTTCTCCACTGAGCTCACGTAGTTGAAGATAGGCGGTTCGAGTACTGCTCTGGAAAGAAAACTTTATATAATTAAATGAAATTATTTTAACCAGATTAATCGCGTATATTATAGTAATCAGAAATATATTTTTGGAAACCCGACGTTTAGTAGTCCGTGGTCACAGGTAGGCTAATTCAATGATCTCATTATAGTATCTATATATAAATACGTGGAGCAAAAACTTTGTACCCCTTTTTACGAAAATTACGAGGATGAAGGAGCATGAAACTTGGCACACTTATAGTTTATATATTGAAGGAGTGCAGAATGATAATATATTTTTAAAACAATGCATAAAAAATATATTAAATTAATAAAATAAACGTTACACACACTAACATGGTTTGACATGTATGCAAGTTTTTTGTAAAAGCAGGGTAGGCAGATAGAACCTAGAGTGAAGACTTCCTTTATTAACTTTCCACCTGAACTTTTTGCACGATGAGCGGCGGAACTAAGCGCTGTTCTTTCTCTTAGAATAATATAATAATAATATAATTACCTCTCCTCATACTGTCTGGACACATTCCTCGCTGCCACCATTAAACAATTGACCGCTGAATCAACAGGCACGAGGTCGGCGGTTACTGATGGATCGCACTGAACTGTTCTGAGCATTCCTGTCACTGGAAATATAAAATATATTAATATATTATAATTGAAAGAGAATGGACTGTTTTAACACTAGGTTCTCTGGTTCCCTCCCTCTAAAACAATAAGTATTATAATCAAAAAATGTTTTTGGGGATCGGAAATGTTAAAAGAGAACGAAGTGTCTTAACATTTCCGATCCCCAAAAACATTACTATGAAAATATTAAATATTATTTAAAATTTATTTAGTATTTTAATTTCCTCGCTCTGGTAACAAGGCAAAGCGCGGTTTTTAGCTCCGCCACTCAACACGCAATGCCTTAAATCAGCGGGAAAAGGGGAAACGGATGTATTAAAAAGAGAACGGAGTGTCTTAACACGTAAGTTTTCAGGTTCCCTCTGCCTACCCTACTATGTACGGGATACAGCGTGAAGATAAAAAAATTGTATATACATACATACATACAATACATAGCTTCACGCTGTATCCCGCATATAGCAGGGTACGCAGACGGAACCTAGTGTTAAGACACTCTGTTCCCCACTTTCCGCCGAATCGAGGCATTGCGTGTTGAGTGGCAGAACTCAACGCCGCGCCTTGCTTTGTTACCAGGAAATGAAATATGCCATTTTCTGGAGTGGAAATCGAACCCACAACCTGTCACGTTTATAGTCGCACGCTTGTGCCTCTGCGCCATGACAGGCGTTAAGACTATGTACTGCTATATTTAACTGACCTGTGCCAACTGCTACACCAGTAGGCCCATACATGTTGTCTAGCCAACATTTCAAAGGCTCTTTTACTGTAGACGTGACTGGAATAAAAATTGTTATGGTAAATATATCATATATGAACATTTGTGAGCATGGACGACTGTTACTCTTTCACGCAAAAACTACTGAACGGATTTAGATGAAACTTCACAGAACAACACATAGGATATAATTTAAGGGAACACATTATATACAAATATTCAAATCATTTTGAGTAATTTTAATGATTTTGTTAATTTCGAAAAAATTGCGTGGCGCCATCTGTCGAAAACTGTTGTACCCACTCGGAAACCTTCGTGGGTTCATGCATTATTTCTCGTCACCAGAACTAAAGGTGTATTCAAAGGTGTATCAAATTTCAGTTACTGAGAAATAGGTCAAATTTATCTTGAAAGACCCATACTACTAACAAATCAAGTTAAATAAAAAATTTGAATAAAACTAATTATGGGTCATAATACTTACCTATAGCTGGTCGAAATATCGCGAGAGGTACGTTCTTACTGTTCAACCTTATTTCGTTCTCAGCTAATGCTTTGGTAAAGGTGTATGTATTCGGCCATTTGCCTAAAATTCTAAAAAAAAAAACATCTGAAAATGAGTGCTGAATGGCGAAACTCAACGCTGCGCTTTACCTTGTTACCAAACCCAGGAAATTAAAATACTAAACTTCACATTTCCTGGAGTGGGAATCGAACCCACAAGTCGTCGCGTGTACAGACGCACGCTTACTCCTCTGCGCCTGGACAGGTGTTAAAATTATCATATATAAATGTAATTAAAGTCAAGTATATATTGTAGTAAATCAAAGAAATAACGTAGGTTAAGCAAGGCATGGCTAACAATAGGTTGAAGATGGGTGGTGCATATGGCATTATTTATTAATGAAGCCACTGATATGGTTAGTTTAGCCATAACTATAGTAAAATTTCTATAAATATCCCAAAAGAAAGAAATAATCTCATTTTTTAATCTTATTTTAAGAAAACTCTTTATTTTCTTACTCCCCCAAAAATGAAATACTGTGGAGTGGCGGAACTGAACGCCGCAGTTAATTTCACCAGAGCGGAGATATAAAAATAATTGAAATATAACCATTTATCAAGTGTGATTCGAACACATAACCATTGCTTCTACTATCAAACATTGTTCACTGCGCCACGACGGCCTCGCCAATATTTAAGTTCCATTTCACGAATATTTTTTTTATTTTGAAAATTTACAAGCATTCCTTTGCACTCTCCTTTCTCTGTGTATATCTCTAAGAGTATATGTCTAGTTAAAAAAACTTCGTCACTTACGTAGGTAAAATATCGTTAATTTCATGATCTGTCAGCTTGTCCACTATACTGTGTAACTTTTCGCTGTTTGTCTCGCACTGGTAGAACCTCTCCTCTATGTGAGACAGATGACAATTTGAATATGCTGTTGATATGTGCATGAATACCTGTAAAATAATTTAAAAAATTATAATGTATTAAATTTGAACGCAGCGGGACTCGAACCCGCGCCTCTTGGTAACCGTCCCAAGCGCTCTGACCACTAAGCCATGCGTTCTTAGCCAGTTATGTTGAAATTTTTACATGTTTGTTACATTTTATTTTTGTTGTTAGCGTCTCATTTGATGAAAAAATCATATATAAATTATTTCTCTTCTATTCTAAAACAAAGTACGTCGCTAAGTATTAACACTAAACATGCAATGAATCGAATTTTGTGGGAAGCAGAGAGTAGAGTGTCTTGACAATAAGTAATCTCTGATTATTGCTATATTTTTCCAGCTTCACGCTGTATTCCACATATAGCAGGGTAGGCAGAGGGAACCAGAGAACCGATTTGTTAAGACACTCCGTTCTCTTTCAACAATTTTGTTCCCCATTTTCCGCGGAGTTGCTTGCTGAGTGACGGAACTTAACGCCGCGCTTTGCCTTATTACCAGACCACAGGAAATATAAGAACTAAATATTACTTAATATTTTCTTTCATTTCCTGGAGTGGGAATCGAACCCACAACCTGTGGCGTTTACAGTCGCACGCTTGTGCCTCTGTGCCATGACAGGTGTTAAAATTATTTTAAAATATTTAAACTTATAGCTGAACATTACTCACTTTCAACCCTTTCATATCTTTAGCAAGCTGCAACAGATACAAAGGCGCCTTCACGTTGATCACGAGCGCTGCCCGTAAATGTTCATCGAATTTGACTGTCGCTGCTGAGTGAAATATTACGTGCACCTGAAAATTTAAATTATTATATATAGTATTTTTTTTTTATACCACGACGGTGGCAACAAGGCACACGGCCCACCTGATGGTAAGTGGTTACCGTGGCCTATGGACGCTTGCAACACCAGGGGCATCACTTACGCGTTGTCGACCCTTCAAAAACCTATTTATTCCGCTTTTGAAGAACCCCATATTGTAGCCCTCTGGGAAAACCTCGGCAGGGAGATCATTCCACAATTGGAGAGTCCGCGGAAGAAAGTTCCTTTGAAATCGAACTGTTCGGGACCATTTAGGCTCCAAAGTGTGAGCATGAACTCCCTGTCGATGGCGAGCGGTGCGATGGTGAAAAGTAGCCGTGGGCATCATGTCAAACAATTCTTCAAAACACAACCCATTATACATGCGGTAGAACACGCACAAGGAAGCAAAGTCTCTCCTTAGACTTAAGTGCTCGATACCGCTTGTGAGTGTGGGATCATCGACAAGTCTCACAGCTCGTCTTTGAACCGAGTCAAAAGGTCCAAGCTGGTATGCTGGTGCTCCCGCCCAGAGATGAGAGCAGTACTCCATATGAGGCCGGACTTGTGACTTATAAAGTAGCAGTCTTTGCCCCGGTGTGAAGTACCGCTTCGCTCTGTTTAGCACACCCAGCTCTTGGGATGCCAACTTGGCCTTGTCTTCTAAGTGACTTCGGAACTGGACGTCACTGGATATATCGATACCAAGGATCCCTACACTCTTAGAGATGGTAAGAGATGTGTCCTGGATATAGTATTATAGAAGGCAAAGCGCGGCGTTGAGTTCCGCCCCTCAGCACTCAATGCCTCAATATGGCGGAAAGTGGGGAAGGGATATGTTGAAAGAGAACGGGGTGTCTTAACACTAGGTTCTCTGGTTCCCTCTGCCTACCCTGCTATATACGGGATACAGCGTGAAGTTAAAAAAAAAGAAAATTATATATAGTGAATAAGTTTATATTAGATTATATTACTATCTTCATAAGTTTTGTTTACTATACTGGATAGATAATTGGAATAAAAAAGCTGTCAGAGCTTGACATCTAAAAAACCTGACCTAAAAAAAATAGGTCGTCAGCAAAAATCGAAAGTGAAATTATCAAAAAAAATTACATTCTACACCGGCTTCCGTAAAAATATATCGGCTTCTCTAAATATATACCGGCTTCCTTAATATATACCGGCTTCCCTTAAAATATACCGGCCTTTCTAAACCTACTGGCTTAGTTTATTAAAATGTTTACTCCTCGTCACTTACGTTACTGAAATCCAAAGATCGGTACCTATATTATATTCTGTATTGTACTAACAAAAATAATAAATACGATACGATACGAGAAGAAATAAAATATCTTATCTCTTGTAGAGATCTCTTCCATCCAACCTGTGGAAGTGGATAAGTGTCAAATTTTTTTTTAGCTTCACGCTGTATCCCGCATATAGCAGGGTAGGCAGAGGGAACCAGAGAACCTAGTGTTAAGACACTCCGTTCCCTACCTTCCGCCGAAATTTATACCTACAAACACTTATTAAATAAAACATCTTATATATATATTTATAAGAACTTTTATCTTACCTTTTCTATAAGAGTCTGTCTGTCACTTATGGTTAGACCTAACCCCGCCGCCTCACAGTCCGCTGGGATAGCAACTATTTTGTGTCTGAACTTTGGTACTTCCTCCTTAAGGCGGTCGAAAACCTGAAACAAAATTGCAATTAAATAAATTATAACGCCTGTCGTGGCGCAGAGGCACAAGCGTGCGACTGTAAATGCGACAGGTTGTGGGTTTTATTCCCACTCCAGGAAATGTAAAATTTAGTATTTTCATTTCTTGGGTTTGGTAACAAGGCAAAGCGCGGCGTTAAGTTCCGCCACTCAACACGCAATATCTCAATTTGGCGGAAAGTGGGGAACGGAATTGTTGAAAGAGAATGGAGTGTCTTAACACTAGGTTCTCTGGTTTCCTCTGCCTACCCTGCTACATGCGGGATACAGCGTGAAGTTTTTATCTTACTATGGCGAAGAAATTAAATTATGTTAATATAAATCGTTCCCTCGATAATGGTTCGAATCGAACCTACAACTAAACGTATATACGAGTACAGTCGATTGCGCCATAAGACTCAAATAACTTTTACAAATTAATAACAATTCTAAGAAAAGGAATCTATATATTTAATATGTAAAGCAAAAACTTTGTACCCCTTTTTACGAAAATTACGCGGACAGAGGAGCATGAAACTTGGTACACTTACAGTTTATATAGAGAAGGAGTGCAGAATGCTAATATATTTTTTAAATAATGCACAAAAAATATATTATATTAATAAAATAAATGTTACACACTACCATAATTTGACATCCATGTTTATATAAAGTGACATATACATTACTAAAGACAACGCGTTGTTAACGCGTAACCGGGGTCACTAGTTATAACAAAATAAATATACTTAAGAAAATGAATACTTTATAAAGATGTTGTTTTTAAATAAATATTACATATATTTAATATTTATTATTTATTTAAAATATATGTACTATGAGTTTATTTTCACACTACACAAGTAAATAGCATTGTAAATATTGGAAACACTAGAGTAAAGGTTTAAAATCAATATACTTATAAATAAACGATTATTTATATTAGGTTCTTGAAGCCTGTCGTGGCGCAGAGGCACAAACGTGCGACTGTAAACGCGACAGGTTGTGGGTTCGATTCCCACTCCAGGAAATGGAAATATTAAATAATATATCGTATTTTCATTTCCTCGCTCTGGTAACAAGGAAATGTAAAATTTAATATTTTCATTTCTTGGGTTTGGTAACAAGTTGAGTTTCGCCACTCAGCACGTAATATCTCAATTTGGTGGAAAGCGGGGAACGGAAATAATGAAAGGGAACGGAGTGTCTTAATACTAAGTTCCCTGTGCCTACTCTGCTATTCGTATATATTTATTTTGCGGACAGAGGAGCGTGAAACTTGGCACACTTATAGTTTATATAGAGAAGGAGTGCACAATGATATTATCTTTTTAAAATAATGCAAAAATAGGATATTAAATATATATTTTTTTAACTTCACGCTGTAACTCGCATATAGCAGGGTAGGCAGAGGGAACCAGAGAACCTAGTGTTAAGACACTCCATTTTCTTTCAATAATTCCGTTGCCCACTCGACTTCCCACTCCAGGAAATGTAAAATTTAGTATTTTCATTTCTTGGGTTTGGTAAAAAGGCGCGGCGTTGAGTTCCGCCACTCAATACGCAATGCCTCAATTCCGCGGAAAGTGAGGAACGGAATTATATTAAACTAGCTTTCCGCCCGCGGCTTCGCCCGCGTGGAATTCGGTTATATCGCGCGACTTGGTTGGACTAGACTATTTGTCAAAATTGGTTAAGTGGATTAGGTGTGAAAATTGTAAACAGTTGAACTATCTTACATGATTTTATGTTTGACAATAAGGAACTTCCATACAAACTTTCAACCCCTATTTCAACCTCTTCTACCATTTTTTCGCAATAAAAAGTATCCTATGTCCTTTCCGAAGTTTAGTTCTATCTTCATACCGAATTTCATCAAAATTGGTTCAGTGGTTTAGGCGTGAAAGCGTAACAGACAGACAGACAGACAGAGTTACTTTCGAATTTATAATATTAGTAAGGATTAATAAAATAAATGTTACACACACTACCATTGTTTGAAATCCATGTTTATATAAAGTGACATGTACATTACTAAAAACAACGCGTTGTTAACGCGTCAACGGGTCCTCTAGTTAGGAAAAAGCGTGAAGCTGCAAAAATAATCTTTGATATCCTTATTTTAAACTATTTGCAAGCTAAATTTCACTTAAATCTGTTTAGGTTACGTTATTGTGTAACAAGCAAACATACAGACTTTCATATTAATAGAAATTATTTTTACGAAATTTCTCTAAAATTAAGCAAATATTACTAATCCTAATATTCAACGTGAATGTTAGTTTGTTTGTTACGCTTTCACGCCAAAACCACTGAACTGATTATCATGAAACTTTGTACACATATTCTTAGATGTATTAAAGAGGACACAAGCGTGCGACTGTAAACGCGACATATCTTTCGCGACATATTATGGGTTCGATTCCCACTCCAGGAAATGTAAAATTTAGTATTTTCATTTCTTGGGTTTGGTAACAAGGCAAAGCATCGTTGAGTTCCGCCACTAACACGCAATGCCCCACCCGGCGGAAAGTGGGGAACGGAATTGTTGAAAGAGAATGGAGTGTCTTAACACTAGTTCTCAGGTTCCTGCCTACCCTGCTATATGCGGGTTACAGCGTGAATTTAAAAAATAAAAAAATACCAAGAATCTAATTTTAAAAATAAACTAACATTTTTAAATAAGTATTCTATTTAAGGCACAAGCGTGCGATTGTAAACGCGACAGGTTGTGAGTTCGATTCCGACTCCAGGAAATGAAAATATTAAATAATATTTGGTATTTTCATTCCTCAGCTCTGCTAACAAGGCGAAGGGCGTTGAGTTCCGCCACCAGCACGCAATGCCTTAATTCGGCGGAAAGTGGGGAACGGAGTGGTCTTAACACTAGGTTTTCAGGTTCCTCTTCCCTTCCTTTTATGCCTACCCTGCTATATATACGGGATACAGCGTGAAAGCTAAAATGCATTTTTTAATTATGTGGCGGGCATAAGTTCAAATCCTGCCAAGTTTATTATTTTTTAATCATCTTACAAAATCATAAGCACGATCATAATCTTTACAATAACAAGTTAATAGGTAATTGTTTCGAAATAATTATATTTTAATGAACAACGAGTGTGGCGAATCATTAATCATCAAAGTCAAGTTAGATGACATTTATTTATAGTGCCATGTGTTACATAATGGGCTTTTTTATTATAGTTTGTTTTTGACGTCTATGTGTATATATTATACAGGTCAGGGGTTCGAATCATGATTAAAAAGTGGTCATTTTTATTTAGAAAAAATATAACTGGAGAAAGATTTCCCTGTGAGGGGACAGGGTTAGAATACAATTCTCCTCTGCCGCTGGGTAGGGTCGGGTATCCCAGTAGTTTTGTAGTAGGAGGTTCGTCCTCCGTCTGGCTCGCGACTACTATCATGTCAAAGACGAACCGCAAAATATCTAATGATGTGTTCCGGTTGGATGGCATGTAAGCCAGGTTTTCCGATAGCGGGCTTACTACATTGTCCCCCCCCTTCCATATGTGTCCTCTAGGTCGGTAACGCATCTACAACATCTCTGGTGTTGTAGATGTCTATGCGCGAAGGTAGCCACTTACCATCAGGTAGTCAAAAAAAAAATAGAAATCGAACCCAGAACCATTGCATCGCCACATACTACACCACAATGACATGGCCTCTCAATAATTATCACATGAGTACCTTTAAAGATGTATGCGAATATTATTTATGCTAACTATTTAGTGCACTTAAAGTCGAAGGATATGTATGTATACAGTTCATTAGTGTCTTCATGCAATTGTGGACTCAAACAGTCAAATAAGGCCTCTTTGAGACCATACCGGTACAGTGGAACTGTAAACGCTATGGTTTTCAGTTCGATTCCCAGTAAAAATAATGATTACTTATCTTTTTTAGGTTCACGCAGTATCAGATACGTTGTTGAATTGCGACAAGTGTTTTTGTTTCTTAGTTTTTTATTAATAACTAAATAGTAAAGCAATCGTGACACAGTGCGACAGGTGTTGTGGGTTCGATTTCCACTCAGGGAATATATATTTTTAGTTTCACGCTGTATCCCGCACATAGCAAGGTAGGCAGAGGGAACCTGAGAACCTAGTGTTAAAACACTCCGTTCGCTTTTAACATTTCCGTTCCCCACTTTCTGCCTTTTCGAATTCTGGTATTGCGGTTTGAGTGGCGGAACTCAACGCCGCGATTTGCCTTGTTACCGGAGCCAGAAATTGATAATATGGAACATTGTTTAATATTTTCATTTCCTGGCGTGGATATCGAACCCACCACCGGTCGCATTTACAGTCGCACGCTTGTGGCTCTGTGTCACGAGCTGGAGAGTGTTTTTTTTATTCCACGAAATGATTTCTTCTTAAGTATTTGTCAGGAACAAATGCGTTTGACATCTGATCATGACCTGGATGACGTATATACATGATTGAAATTGTAAGTACGTATGTACTACAATTATTACATTAAATACCGCCTGTCGTGGTGCAGAGGATTCAATTCCCACTCCAGAAAATGTAAAATTTAGTATTTTCATTTCTTGGGTTTGGTAACAAGGCAAAGCGCGGCGTTGAGTTCCGCCATTCAACACGCAATGCCTCAATTTGGCGGAAAGTGGGGAACGGAAATGTTGAAAGAGAACGGAGTGACTTAACACTAGGTTCTCTGGTTCCCTCTGCCTACCTCGCTATATGCGGGATACAGCGTGAAGTTAAAAAAAAATACATAAACATCTTTTGACCGACTTCAAGAAAAGAGATTAACGATTCGACTATTTGTTTTTTTTGTTAGCTCTTTATGAGGTGAACCATTTTTGATGATTCTTTTTTTTATATGATAACTAGTGTTTTTGATGTGGTCTTATTTAAATTTAGTTACGATCTGAAGGACAGTTTTTGAGTTATTCGTAATAATTGTGCTAAGTAGTGCCTTTTCATTAAAGTTCTTTAAATTTTCTTTATTTTCTAAAAAAAAAATGATCATAATATATAGTTCTTTATACTACACATCGTTTTTTCGGAATCGGAATTTCGAAGAATCTAGTGCTCCTTAGTGCTCCCCTACGCTCCCCAAGGAACCTACATGCTAAAATTTCATCTTTCTAAAAAAGATTGTATGTTATCTATCAGTCACTTAGTGAATATTGGAATAGTTATATATATATATATATATATATATATATATATATATATATATATATATATATATATATATATATATATGAAATTCTATTCTTCTCTCTCTATTTATATATAATTGAGCGAAACATAAACTTAAAGAGAATGAAACTTGACACACTTATAGTTTATATAACGAAGGAGTGCAGAATTATCAGTGCAGTATCTTTTTAAAATAATACATAAAAAATATATAAAATTAATAAAACAAATGTTACAGACACTGCTATGGTTTGACATGCATATAGTAACATATACGTTGCTAGGCAACCGCGTTGTTAACGCGTTAACGGGGATAGTATATATAGATAGTAGAAAATATATTCATATAACAAACGCTTGTTAAGTATCCTTTAAGGATACGACGCATTAAGTCAACAATAACTTTTTTATAGTTTAAGTTAGTATATTTTCTTATCTACTTTAATATCAATTTCAAATATTCACATAGATATGTTATAATAATAAATTATAAACGCTATAGTGGCTCAGTGGGATGGACATAATTCCATCCCACAGTAACGACGCGTTTAAGCGCGTCGGGTGTCCCTTTGATTTCCGATTAGGGAAATGATTCAAAACCACAAAACATTCGAATTAAGATTCTAACAATAAAATAAAAAACGCCTGTCATTGGCGCAAAGGCACAAGCGTGCGACTGTAAACGCGACAGGTTGTGGAGTTCAGATTCCCACTCCGGAAATGAAATATAGTATTTTTTCATTTCTTAGGTTTGGCCAACAGGCAAAGCGCGGCGTTGGTTCCGCCACTCCCGGACAGTGACAATCAGACTCGAAGTGGGAACGGAATTGTTGAAAAGAGAATGAGTGTCTTAACACTAGGTTCTCAGTTCCCTCTGCCTACCCACTATATGCAGCGTGAATTACAGCGTGAGAGATAAAATTAAAAAAAAGTGCAGTAAGAAGTAGAATTATTACGAGTTACTCAAATACTTCAGATCTTAACTAAATTAAAATGGTACTATCATATAAAAAAAAAAATCATCAAAATTGGTTCACTCAGCAAAATGTTTATATATGTATTAATTTGCTTATAATCAATCATTCAATAGTATTTTCATTTCCTGAGTTTGGTAACAAGGCAAAGCGCGGCGTTGAGTTCCGTCACTCACCACGCAATGCCACAATTCGACTGAAATGGGACAGGTGTTTAACACTAGGTTCTGTGGTTCCCCCTCTGCCTACCCTGCTATATGCGGGATACAGCGTGAAGCTATAAACGAAGTATCATTCCTTCAGTGGGATCAAGACTCGCTATCCATAGCGCTTGAAGCAAACACTGACACTGGGGCACGATGACCTCTTTTTAAAATTATTCTCAACTTTTCCTTATTATCTTGTTACAGTGGATAACCAGCTTTATGTTTACATCTTAACAGAGTATATGAATACATATTTGCAAGTTTCAAGTAAACTGCTTTAAGTCAAATATTTACTTTTAACCGCGAGTATACACTTGAAGCCTTCATAATTTTGCAATAATAATAATAATATTTACTTCTGATTCCACACATCTTTCACTGGATAGGCAAAGAAAACATATTCAAAGTCAAATAATTTTATTCAAAGTAAGAAGTTACAGGCTTCATTTTTTGAACGTCAAATAATTTACCACCAGTTCACTAAATTTAATGCCTCAGATCTGAGAAGAACCGGCGCAAGAAATTCATACACATTACCAACATGTTTACAGTTATATTGTCCTAATAAGCTTGATGGCTTTTGGGTATTTTTTTTAGCTTTACGCAGTATGCCACATATAGCAGGATATGCAGAGGGAACCTGAGAATCTAGTATTAAGACACGCCGTTCTCTTTTAACATAACAGGGTAGACAGAGAAAACCAAATGTCAAGACAGTCCCACCGCTGTCCGAAGTCCAGATATTGCGTGTTAAGTGGCGGAACTCAACGCCGCGTTTAATCTATATAGGCTTATTTTAATAAAACTTACCGGATCCTCGAAGACTTCTTCAATTCTTGTGTATATGTCTTTACCGCGTTTCTGCCTCACTAATAAATATAAATTTTCCACTCCCGGACAAGAACGCAACAGCTTTTCCATTAAGATTTTTCCAAGGAACCCTAAAATAAAAAAAAATATTTTAATAAACTTCGTGCTTTATCGCACTGCCAGAGAGAACGTAGTGATTCTAGACTTTACGCCCGAATTAAGAAATTGCGCGTTATGTGGCGGAACTCAACGCTGCGCTTTGCCTTGTTTCCAAACCCAGGAAATTAAAATACTAAGCTTTTACACTTCCTGTAGTGGGGATCGAACCCACAACCTGTCGCGTTTATCGCACGCTTGTGCGTCTGCGCCATAACAGGCGTCGTTGGTGTACTTGTTGTTGTATTTTTTATTACAACATAATTATAATTTTAATTATATTTTTTTGTATTTTATTTCAAATATAAAACAAATTTAATATGTTTATAAAGGTGTACGTAATCCTTACTAATATTATAAATTCGAAAGAAGCTCTGTCTATCTGTCTGTCTGTCTGTCTGTTACGCTTTCACGCCTAATCCACTGAACCGATTTTGATGAAATTCGGTATAAAGATAGAACTGAACTTGGGAAAGGACATAGGATACTTTTTATCGCGAAAAAAATGATAGAGGGGGTTGGAAAAGGGGATGAAAATTTGTATGGAAGTTCCTTATTGTCAAACATAAAATCATGTAAGATTGTTCAACTGTTTACAACTTTGACACATAAGCCATTTAACCAATTTTGACAAATAGTCTAGACCTTGGGAAAGACTATAGGATACTCCTTATCATATCGCGCGATATAACCGAATTTGACGCGGGCGAAGCCGCGGGCGGAAAGCTAGTTATGTATATATAAGAAGTGTAGAGATACACAAGAAAAGTTTTTTCTTAACGAAAAAACGAAACACGAAAAAAAAAAAATGTTTAGTGTGATGCAATAGTTGCGTATGTATGTATGTACACATATATGACGACTGCTATACGCGGGATACAGCGTGAAGCTATAAAAAAAGTACATCAACAGTGTTAATGTGTATATTTAACAGGAAACATTATCGTAGTGACTTCGAATAAAAAAATACCAATTTAATAGAATTTTTATATAGAGAGAGCAACGAGTTACGTAACTTAACGCAGTGTTTCAGCGGAACGTATAGAACGAAGTGACTGTTTATTATTTTCTCTATGACTAACACATATAAAGATATGGGAGAGAGAGGTAAAATATCAGTTGTAGCATAACCTAAGTGGTGGTCTTAGGGAAGCCGGTATATTTAAGTACGTAAGCCGATATACATGTATGTATAGATGACGGTATAGGATGTTAATTTTTTTTCCAATACCACTCTCAAATTTTGACTTCGTTTTTGACCTTGGTTTTTTGTAATCTCACTTCCAATTTCTTTTTGTGGATAACGGATGGCAAACGGTAGAAGGATCACCTGATGGTAAGTGGTTACCTTCGCCCATGAACATCTACAACACTAGAGATGTGTTGTAGATGCGTTGCATAACCTAGAGGATACAGATGGAAGGGAGGATTATATAGTAAGTCACTGTCAGACCTACATTTGGGGAGAAAAGATGGGTGGGAAGGAAAACTGAAAGCTTACATGCCATCAGATCCGGGGCATGCCAGAATGCAGTTCGTCTTTGACATGACGGTGGTCGCAAGCCAGACGGAGGACAGGCCTCCTACCCGCAAGCAAGAACCCTGCGTTTTTTTGAATGTTATAACACCGTTCCTAAAATAATAAATCCACGCCACTAATTTGGCCATATTTGGTAATTGCTCGGTATAATAATTAAAACAGAACGGAATGTGTAACACACACACACACCAAACTCTCTGCACCACCCTCGCAAATAAGTAAAAAGTATTCCGTTAGGTTATTTTGACTGACACCTTTAATAAGTGACTGATTTGAAAGTGCTTATAATGGCTACTTGAATAAAAAAGATATTTTCTCCAACAGCACCTGTTGCTCCGTGTCAATGCAGATTCATGCCATTGTAAAGTCCTGAACCCCTCAGTAGAATTTCACCGCGTAATTCATATTAGAATCCTATACTTTATTATTAATAATATTAGTATCACAATCGGTACAGTATTTTTATTTAATACATTTTCCTTCCCAGTAGCTGTTCATTGTCAGATTCCTTTGGTTGCCCGCAGCTGTCACTCCTTGCATTTCTGTCTGCTTAACAAGAGTGAAATATATAAATAACTAATAAATACATTCATATAATTCAGTTTTAAATAAAAATAGCACTTTAAATAAAATAAATTAAAATTGGAAAACTATCCCTGAATAACTCAAAACTACTTGTCCAAGTGTAACTCAGTTTAATTATACATATAATACCTATCCGCATATGGCAGGGTAGGCAGAGGAAACCTAGTGTTAAGACACTACGTTCCGCACCGCCGGAATTGAGGCATTGCGTGCTGGTGGCGGAACTCAATCACGTCTTTGAGTTACGGCCGGAAATGAAACATTTCATTTCCGCAGGAGTGGAAATCGAACCCACAACCTGTCGCGGTTACAGTCGCTTGTGCCTCTGCACGCCCGACAGGCGCTAAGGATCACGTTAAGTTCATTAATGTGGCAATGTCCGATAGATTCATTACGTTATTTAAAATTGTTTATTTTGACATTACGACCCAGATTGGAAATAATTTAATTGTTTTCCAACCTTGATTTTAATATCCTTTTTTTGTAATTTTTAAACTTTTTTTTTAATTTGTGTTTACGATACGAGATAACTTATTACATACATGATAATTTTTATGTTTAAAGTTTATTGTACCACCCATGAAGTTATGTATGAATTGTACTTTTGAATATATAGCTTAGCACTTTAGCTAAGTTGTATCACCTTATGGCGGGGGTAGCAGGTAGAAAAGGAACCAGAGAACCTAGTGTTAAGTCACTCCGTTCCCCACTTTCCGCCGAATAGAGGCATTGCGTGCTGAGTGGCGGAACTTAACTTGTTACCAAACCTAGGAAATGAAAATACTAAACTTTTACATTTCCTGGAGTGGGATTTATGTTATCGGGTTCATTTATTCATATTTAATATTTATATATAGTATTATAATTTCTAATAATATAATAATATGCCTCAATTTGGCGGAAAGTGAGGAACGGAATTGTTGAAAGAGAATGGAGTGTCTTAACACTAGGTTCTCTGGGTCCCTCTGCCTACTCTGCTATATGCGGGATACAGCGTGAAGTTAAAAAAAAATAATGTATAAAAATATTAAATATAAATAAATGAACGAATGTTTATTTTTCTTTCACACAAAAACTACAAAACAGATTAAATGAAACGGATATCAACAAAAGAAGCCACGGACAGACGCTATTTGCCAATACTACAGCTAACCCTCCTAATAATTATATTAGGAGACTATTTATTAAAATATGAATGTACGTTTGCTTGTTACGCTTTAACGCTAAAACTACTCAACCGATTATCATGAAACTTTGCACACATATTCTTCGAGGTATTAAAAAGGACATAGGATACTTTTTATAAAAAAAAATATACTAAAAAATATTGTGAGACATGATTATCAAAAATATTGAAAATCTATCTCGACATTGACTAAGTGAGCGAAACCGCGGGTAATAGCTAGTTACATACAAATATATAATAATATATTAAAATAATTACGTACATGTAAAATAGAAGACGACCTCTTCAACAGATGATCTCGGACAAAGTGAAGATGAAAATTACAACTTAAGGTGCATCTAAAGGTTTATTTGCTTAAGGCATATATCCATAAAATATATGTTTATAGCGCTATATAGCATGCTGTCGTGGTGCAGAGGCACAAGCGTGCGACTGTAAATGCGACAGGTTGTGGGTTCGATTCCCACTCCAGGAAATGTAAAATTTAGTATTTTCCTTTATTGGGTTTGGTAAAGGTAATGGTAAAGGCAAAGCGCGGCGTTGAGTTCCGCCACGCAATGCCTTAATTTGGCGGAAAGTGGGCAACGGAAATGTTGGAAGAGAATGGTAGTATCTTAACACTAGGTTCTCTGGTTCCCTCTGCCTACCCTGCTATATGCGGGATACAGCGTGAAGTTAAGAAAAAAAAAACCAGGTTCTTTCTGCCTACCCTGCTATGTGCGGAATACAGCGTGAAGCTAAAAAAAATATAGTATGCTAGAAATGGGGAAGGGTGACCTTGTTTAAATAAGCCGCAGTGGCGATGGGTGAAATTTTAAAAAAGTAAGCCGGTATATTTAGGGAAGCCGGTAAATATAGGTATATATGACGATACAAGACGTTAAGCTTTTTAGCATTTTTTAGGTCACATGTCTATCTTCAGCTTATTTTTTTGCAACTTTATTCCAGCATTTTCCTGTTTTTTGTGGGTTTCGTGGTTTTTTTGTAAACTCACTCCTAATTTTTGCGAGTCATATTTTTTTTGGTACCCCTAATCTACAAATAATTTATTTACAAAAGGTAAGCCGGTGGGAATCGTGTTATATGGACACTTAGCCAGTAGTAACCCGATATATTAAAAATCTAGGTTCGACCTGGATTATAATATAAATATTCCGTCTAGTTTACGATATCTATTTTCATAAAAAAAAAAATATTGTATATATTGACATCTAGCGCTATAATACTATACATGGAAAAACTGTTAAGTTATTGTCACCCTTGTTTTTTTTTAAATTGACATTTTAATTTTTTTTTTAATTTGCCCATCTAGGATAGAGCCTATTCAGCCTGTAGGTAAATTTGCCACTCATTTATTGTGTTTTATAAAAGATAAGCCGATGAGAATCGTGTTATATGGACGCTTTGCACTGCAGCGTATTATTTTGCACAAAGATTAAGGCTAACGTAGTGCATTAGGACAGCGTCTAACTGTATACGCGGTTGGTTATGGGTTCAATTACCGCATGGAGAAATAATGATATTTAAACAATTTTCCTTTTCCTGTTCCGGTGAGTGGTTAACAGAGTGTCACATCACTAGGTTCCTTCTGCCTACCCTGCTATACGTGGGATACAGCGTGAAGCTATGTAAGTATGTATGTATGTTCCGGTAAGATAAACCGCAGCGTTGAATTCCGCCGTTTAGAACGCAATGTCTTATGTCAGCGGAAAGTGGGGAACAGAAATCCTAATAGTAGAGTAATAGTGAGAATCGAACCCACAACCTATCGCGCTTACAGTCGCACGTTTGTGCCTCTGCGCAACGACCTTATTACTTACTTACCTACTTTGTTACTGTTTCATACCACAACTACTAAATAATTTTAAGTGAAACTTCAGAGAAGTATACTTTATATCCCGTATAGCAGGATAGTCAGAGAATATAATTAATATATGGCCACTCCTCCGAGTAGGAATCGAACCTACAGCCAATCACGTTTACAGTAACCACTGCGCCAAAGGCCAAAACGCCAAACAGCAGATTAGATATAAAATTGCATACATAAAAAAAATTGATTTACTCTTTTCTATTTAAATATTTACTTTATGAAAAACAATAAGTATATATTTCCATGAAAATGACTGCAAATATAATTAGTGTAAAATAATTGTTTATGACGTCACTACTTCAAGTTGACGTCAGTCGTGACGCAGAGGCACAAGCGTGCGACTATAAACGCGACAGGTTGCGGGTTCGATTCCCATTCCAGGAAATGAAAATATTAAATGGTATATAGTAGTTTAATTTCCTCGCTCTGTTAATAAAGCAAAAGCGCGGCGTTGAGTTCCGCCAGTCAGCGCGCAATGCCTCTAAAATTATATTTTGACCTTATTCAAGGTCAAAATATCATTTTGGAGGCATTGCGTGTGACGACTTTGAATGACCAGGATAACATGCCTATGTCTATACTCTAGAGCGTGTATTTTTGTATAAAGTTATTATCTATTATTTTGCTATAAATTTAATTAATATTTTAACGTTTTCCCGCAAAGCTTAGTATCTAAATGCACTAAAAAGAACAATTATTACAAATAATTCAAAAAATGTAAAATTTAGTATTTTCATTTCTGGGGTTTGGTAACAAGGCAAAGCGCGGCGTTGAGTTCCGCCATTCAGCACGCAATGCCTCAATCTGGCGGAAAGTGGGGAACGGATTTGTTGAAAAAGAACAGAGTGTCTTAACACTAGGTTCTCAGGTTCCCTCTGCCTACCCTGCTATATGCGGGATACTGCGTGAAGTTAAAAAAAAATCAAAAACCAGTTGTACAATTTTAACTAAATTTAAATGGGACCACATCAGAATCACCTATTATATAAACGTAAACTTATTTTCAGCAGACAGATTGCCGTCGTTAAGTTACGCCAATTAACACGCATTTTTCGATTTCATGTACAGTGAAATAGAGCGTCTTAACACTAGGTTCCCTCTGTCAAAGCGTGGAGATGTTTTATTTTTCTTTTTTTTTTAGCTTCACGCTGTAACCCGCATATATAGCAGGGTAGGCAGAGGGAACCTAGTGTTAAGACACTCCGTTCCCCACTTTCCGCCGAATTGAGGCATTGCGTACTAAGTGGCGGAACTCAAAGCCGTACTTTGCTTTATTACCAAACCCAGGAAATGAAAAATTCCATTTTCTGGAGTGGGCATCGAACCCACAACCTGTCGCGTTTACAGTCGCACGCTTGTGCTTCGCGCCATGACAGGCGTTAATTTTAGATTTTTTCAATTTTATTCGTAAATATATCGAAGAGCGAAAGTATCATCAAAAGAGGTCAACTGCCGATAACGTTGACCGAATAGTAAGCAACTGTTGTTTTTATGTAACTCTTAAATACATTATACATATGTATGATTTTTTTATTATTTTTGTATGTTTGTTTGTTTTTTGTGACAGTTTTTAAAAAAAATCCAATAATAATAAAAAAATATTTATTTTTTGGATAGCAGAAAAATTAAGAATTTTGACGTAGCTGGATAAGAACGCATGGCTTAGCGGTTCTCACCGCTAACGCGCGGACGGTTTCCAAGAGGCGCGAGTTCCAGTCCCACAGTGACTTTCAAATTTTTATATTTTCCTATAAGTGTTTTTCGTATCTCGTTTGGATTGAGACATAACATGGCACTCAACGCCGCGTTTTGTCTTACCGTAGCAGAGAAATAATTATAATAAAAAAAATAAAAAAAATAAAAGCCTTTTTATTATTGGAGAAATAATTAAAATATGACAATTCTTCCGACTGGTTATCGAACTTACAACCAGACAAACACTGTTCCACTGGGCCTCCTAATATTTATTACAACATAGCAGAGGCGAGGCGTTCATACAACACGGTTCCCACCGGCTTACTCCTGTACATAATAAATTTTGTGGAAGAATTTGGAAGCGAAATTAAAAAAAAATACAAGTATCAGACCTTTTTTCTATTTTTTTTTTAAGTAACGAATGGCAAACGAGCAGAAGGACCACCTGATGGTAAGTGGTTACCTTCGCCAATGAACATCTACAACACCAGAGATGTTGTAAATGTGTCGCCAACCTAGAGGATATAGATGGAAGGGGAGGACAATGTATGTAGTCCGCTATCGGAACCTACACATTTTGGGGAAAGGATGGGTGGGAAATAAGGAAAACCTGGCTTACATGCAATCGAACCGGAACACATCATAAGATATTTATTCGTCTTTGACATGATAGTGGTCGGAAGCCAGACGGAGGACGAACCTCCAACCACCAAACTACTGGGATACCCGCCTCTTACGGGACGCTACACAGCGGCGGACGGGAATTGTATTCTAACCCCGTCCCCTCACAGGGAAAAAAACAGCTTGCCAGTAAAATGTGTGGCTTAAATTGTAATTGCGTTTACAAAAGAACAAGGTTCAGAAGGGTATGACAGTTAAAAAGAAAGGTCGCCAGGAAAATGTTGGGTATAAAATTGCAAAAAGCAAACCCTGACATCTAAAACAATTTAGAAAAAAGGTCATCATCAAAATTCATAGTGAAATTACTACGTAACTTTACATCCTATGCCGGCTTCTCTAAATTTATCGGCGTACCTAATTAAAATTTTCACCCCTAGCCACTGCAATACAGTAAGATTTATCTTAATGAATCTATGAAGTTAATTGAGGCCAACGCTGACTGTAAACACGATTGACGGTTATGGATTCGATTCCCGGAAATGGAAGCAAGAAGTGTCTTGACACCAGGTTACCAGATTACTCTACATACACTGCTATGCGAGATGAAGCTTATTACCTAATAATTTATATAATATAAGTTTTTAACAAAAAATAATATTACAAATAAAATGCACTAAAAATAACAATTATTACGAATAACTCAAAAACTAATTGTACATTGTATTGTTTATTTGTAAAAATAAATTTAAATGGGACGGGATGGGTTTTTTGAAATCGTTTAAAATGTTCCAAAAAACAAAAAAAAATACTTCACATTTAATTATTACGTAAAAACCTGCCAGCCGTAAATATAACCTTATAATTATTATTAAATTTGAATTTAATTTGAACGCCTGTCGTGGCGCAGAGGCATAAGTGTCCGACTGTAAAACGACAGGTTGTGGGTTCGATTCCCACTCCAGGAAACGGAGTATTTTCATTTTCTGGGTTTGGTAACAAGGCAAAGCGCAGCGTTGATTTCCGCCACTCAACACGCAACGCCTCAATCTACCGGAAAGTGGGGAATGGATTGTTGAAAGAGAACGGAGTGTCTTAACACTAGGTTCTCTGATTCCCTCTGCCTACCCTGCTATATGCGGGATACAGCGTGAAGTTATGATGGGACTATTATCATATGAAAAAAGAATCATTAAAATTAGTTCGCCCAGTTAAAACTTAAAACACACAAAACAAGCGGTTGAATTGAAAATCTCATCCTTTTTGGGATAAATTGAAGAAAATTTGAGATAGAAAATTTCACCAAGTTCGCCGAACATATGCCATTTTGTTTTAGGTTTATGCAGGTTTTGAATCTGCAACCACCATTTGTATTCCATTTCTCTAAGTCATATGCAAGACAAGCATATTGACAATGCCGAGAAGTGAAAATTTTAAAAAGGTAAACCGGTATATTTAGAGAAGCCAGTATATTTAGGGGTGCTGGTATATTTAGGAGAGCCATATATTTAGAAAAGCCGGTATATTTAGAGAAGCAAGTAAGTAAGTATCCTTAGGGAAGCCGGTATATTTAGGGAAACCGATATGAATCGTGTTATATGGACGCTTCGCCACTGCATCTTGTATTCTAAACTACTTAGCTATTAATTGAATGTAACTAAGTGCGTGACGATTCACTTTCTATAGAGGTTAACGCCTGTTAATAGATATTGTAACTATTCAATGAATTTCTTTAATAATAGTATTCTATTCTATTTTTTTTATCGCATATTTTTGTGGTAGGCAGAGAGAACTAGTGTTAAGTCACTCTCACTAGTCCACTTTCAAAAAAAAAACGTAATTTTTTACGTTATTTTACGTAAATTTCACAAAATTGAACACTTATATAGTTTAATGAGGGCCAAATAACAGAAAATGTTTATAAATTGTTGTCGATGCGTTATTCTGTTTGTTTTTTCAACTTTATGCTTTATATCCCGCATACAAGCAGGGTGGACAGAGAGAACCTATGGTCAAGACACTCCGTTTTCCTTTTTCCGCTCGGATGCCGAATGCCTCAAGCATTACGAGTCGAGTCACGGTATATTTTAAATAGAATTTATATATAATGAACTCTTTGATTTTCACGATTATTACATATTAAATGAAACTATTTTAACCGGATTAATCGTGTGCCTACCTGTGTCTGACCTGTGACCACGGACTTCTGTAAAGTGTTTGAAAGGTCGGATTTCCAATATTGTATTTTCGAATACTAAAATATACGCGATTAATCTGGTTGAAATAGTTTCATTTAATAGAATTTATATATTTAAAATCTTTTCATTTCTGAATTAATTCCCGCAAGTGGGAATCGAACAACAGTTCGCGTTTACATTCAGACGCGGTCCCACTGTGCCACGATTGCCTCAATGGCTATTATATTTATGATATTACTATAAAAAATAGTAAATTTCCGAAACAGACACAAATTGCACACATATAGTTTTTAGCATAACAAGGAATAATATAGGAATTGAGACATTCCGAATTAAGTGCCGGAGCTCAACGCCGTGCTTTATGCCAGAGCGGAGAAATGAAAATAACTGTATATCCAATATACCTACATTATATATTTACTAGATGTTTCCTGTGACTTCGCTCGCGTGTTCAATGTCAGTCATGGTACATACTGTAGTTTACAACGTTTATTTGAAGGCTTTGAAGTAGTCAATTTTTTTATATAAAAAGCATCTTATGTCCTTTTTTATATCTCTAAGAATATATGAACTTTCACATTTGTAATATTAGTAGGGATATAAAGTAGCCTAAGTTACTCCTTATTACATCAGCTACATGCCAGTAAAAGTCTCGTCAAAATCGGTCCAGCCACTTCAGAGATTAGCCGGAATAAACAGAAAGACAGACAAAATTTTTAAAGAATATTATATACATAGCTTCACGCTGTATTTCGCATATTGCAGGGTAGGGAGAGGGAACCTAGTGCTAAGACACTCCGTCCCCCACTTACCGCCGAATTGAGGCATTGCGTGCTAAGTAGCGGAACTCAACGCCGCCCTTTGCCTTGTTACCAAGCCCAGGAAATTAAAAATTCCATTTCCTGGAGTGGTAATCGAACTCACAACCTGTCACATTTGCAGTCGCACACTTGTGCCTCTGCGCCACGACAGGCGTTAAAAATATTAATTTAGTATGTATAAAGTCAAAGTCAAAGTCAAAGTCAAATAATTTTATTCAAAATTAGAAGTTACAAGCTTCATTTTTTGAACGTCAAATAATTTACCACCGGTTCACTAAATTTAATGCCTCAGACCTGAGAAGAACCGGCGCAAGAAACTCAGCGGGACTTCACTAATTAGGTAATAACCTTTAACACACAAACGTCTTTTTACAATTTTTTTAAATTGTAAAATGGATATATACATGGATGGATATATACAGTAGATATATTTATATGCCTCAGGTTCCCTCTGCCTACCCTGCTGTATGCAGGATACAGCGTGAAGTTAAAAAAAAGAAAAAAAAATATATTTATATGCAAGTAGATGTATAGATATATCTATATAATATATAAAAGTAGGTATTTAATAAACAGCCGTGTGAACGTAACGTAGTGACATAACCGCTATTCAGGTTAGGTCAGGTTCGATATTTATAAATTAATATTCATAATATCCGAAATCGTTTTTAATTTATACTATATGGTCTAATTTTTTATGTGTGAACTGCTAGACTGGCTGAGAGAGTGTGGGTTTGAATCCCGACGATTACAGACTTTTATGTTGATCATCATTTTTGTTTTTCTTCAAGGCGTGGCATTGAGTTCCGCCACTCAGCACGCAATGCCTCAATTTGGCGGAAAGTGGGGAACGGAAATGTTAAGAGAATGGAATGTCTTAACACTAGTTTCTCCTACCTAATCTGCTATGTGTGGGATACAGCGTGAAGCTAGAAAAAAATCTATAAATCATGTCCCCGGGTAGACATCAAATCGGCACTCATTGCGAGTTTCACTTTCGAGATGCGTCATTGCGACATACTCATACATGTATTTCAATATATAATACATATTGTATAGTCTCAACATACATATATAAAACTGAGTTGAGTTCCGCCACTCATTACACAATGCCGCAATTCGGTGGAAAGTGGGGAATGGAAATGTTAAAAAGAGAACGGAGTGTCTTAACATTAGGTTCTCTGGTTCCCTCTGGCTACTCAGCTATGTGCGGGATATAGCGTGAAGCTAAGAGGAACATATGAAACTCTTTCGCTACTTACTGAGTGACAGACAGATAAATGACATATAAATTCTTTGAGGAATGTCTAAAGAAGCACTAAGAAAGGATTTTCTGAAATTCATATCAAAAAGGGAAAACAGGATTTTATGAGATATAGCCAAAAGAATGATGACGTAATTGAAAACAGTAGTTTCACACTTACTTACTTTCACGCAATGCCAATGTCAGAGTGAATCTAGTGTAAAGACACTGTGTTAACGGGTTTCCGCCTATATTGTGTTTTTAGTGGCGGAACTCAACGCCGCGCCTTAATTACGATAGTATTTCTGTAAATTTATCGCAAGCGATAAGTGAAATTTTATTCTGAACTGAATTCGATATTGCGTGTTGAATGACGGAACTCAACACCGCGCGCTAGTGTTAATAATATATATGTCATAAGCAAAGTTACAAGGGACAACTAGTTAACATTTTAACCAAGAGTCAAGACACTCCGTTACCCACTTTCCGCCGTATTGAGGCATAACGTGCTGAGTGGCGGAACTCAACGCCAAGCTTTGCCTCGTTACCAAACCCAGGAAATGAAAATACTAAACTTACACATTTCCCGGAATGGAAATCAAACCCACAACCTATCGCGTTTACAGCCGCACGCTTGTGCCTCTGCGCCACGACATTAAGAATCGGCGTTGAGCTCTGTAATTCAAGACATTGCATGTTAGATTTCGGAACTCACGCCGCACCTTATTGTTAATAGTATTTCTCGTAAGCAAAGTTGAAAGCCACAACTAGTTTACGTATATATATGTGAAATTCCAAACCGATGATTTAAATTACAACATAAGAGAAATCTGAACGCGCAAACTATGAACTTGGCCGTATTCGTGTCCGTTACGTTTATTTTATTGCGTAAGTGATGCTATAACATTTTTTATTACTTACTAGTGACCTGATTCGACTTCGTCTGGGTGAAAACGCCATTTTTTTATGATTTTTATGATAGATATTAGAAATATATTTTTAAGTGTAATAGGGTACACGGTTGACGTGTTAACAACGCGTTGTCTTTAGCTATGTGTATGTCGTTTTATATAAACATGGATGGATCAAAAAATATTAGCATTCTGCACTCCTTCTCTATATAAACTATAAGTGTGCCAAAATTCATGCTCCTCCGTCCGCGTAATTTTCGTAAAAAGGGATCCAAAGTTTTTGCTTCACGTATTTATATATAGATTATTTTTAAAAAATGTATATATTTTTTTTGTTTTTGATAAAGTTTTGGCAATTTTGTTGTTTCTGAACATGTTTTTTTCGTAAACAAGTATTTCAGAGTAATTTTTGTGAATGCATATTCACAAAAAATACTCTGAAATACTGTAATACATCGTTTTACATATGTATGTATGTATATGTATTTATATTTACGAATTAACATTTATAATACTTCCTGCAACTTTCTGCGCTCTTGTATATTAAATCCTATATTATTGAATGCCTGGAAGAGATTGTTTTTATTGATAAGGCATATTTACTTTAAGTAAATTATTAATTATTTATTTATTTTTTTAGCTTCACGCTGTATCCCGTATATAGCAGGGTAGGCAGAGGGAACCTGAGAACCTAGTGTTTAGACACTCCGTTCTCTTACAACAATTCCGTTCCCCACTTTCCGCGGAATTGAGCACGAATTGCGAGCTGAGTGGCGGTACTCAACGCCGCGCTTTGCCTCTGTTACCATAATCCAGAGACAATGTAAAAATTCACATTTAAAAACAACAAATACAACAATTTAAAGGCCTAAAAATTCAAAATTTTGACTACAATAAAATTCATTAATTAAACAAATTGTTCAACAAATACAATAATTTCCACACAAAAATTCCATCTCATTCACACCCTATTTATTCGCATCTATAACTTTTCTACACACACTGACGCAATACTTTAAAAATGCCTCCCTAGTTTCCGAATTTTTTAATAGTACTCCGAATCTCTCCTTGTTTATTCTTACGCCCAGCTCTGTTTCCACCTTCATTCTTTCGTACTCGTGTAGGGGGCAATCACCTAATATGTGGGTTACTGTTTGGGGTGTGCCTGGCTCGCAGGTGCACGATGGGTCCTCCTTACACTTGAAACGGTTCAAGTATTCGGAGAACCCACCGTGGCCCGTTAAAATCTGCGTGACTACATTGCTGATCTTAATCCTCTGTATAGTCCTGTGCGCAGCCACCGCGTCCGGGAAGAACAGCTTCGTCCCCGAAGCCGTTGTGCCCGTTTGGTATCTACGGTTCCATTCGTCAATCGACTCTTCATATTTAGACTTAAACACTACCAATATTACGCAAAAATTGTCTCTTTTTAATAAAAATAACATTTTTATGTAACTTTCAACTGACTTATCTTAATATCCTGTTGTAAATTATAAAAAAATATAAATTTCTTTAATTTTTCAGTAAGGCCCTGTTACCCTAACGAGGAAATGAATTGTTTCCTGAACATAGAAGCTCAGGTCCATCGCGGCCAACCAGAGAGGGCGCTGAATGTCGCTGCCACCACCGAACAAAAGACCGTGTCGTGGTGCGCACAAGAACTTGAAAACATGCAGGTAATTCAAGATATTTTTCTTTAGCTTTAGGGTAGGCAGAGGGAACCTGAGAACCTAGTGTTACGACACTCCGTTCCCCAATTCCGCCGAATTGAAGCTTTGCGTGCTGAGTGGCGTAACTCAACCTCAGGAAATGAATAATTCCATTTCTTGGAATGGATATCGAACCCACAACCTGTCGCGTTTACTGCCGCACGCTTGTGCTTCTGCGCCACGACAGGCGTTGCATGCAGGTACATAAATATAGTATTTGACTTTTATATATGTTACACTATGATATTATATCTTAATATATTTTTAACAAATCCGTTCCCCACTTTCCCCGGATTTGTTGAAAGAGAACGGAGTGTTTTAACACTAGGTTCTCAAGTTACCTCTGCGTACCCTGCTATATGCGGGATACAGCGTGA
>JAKGSA010000757.1:7262-54449 GCA_033558755.1 Philaethria dido
TAAGAGTATTCTTCTGTTTTCTTGGTGTAATAAAATATAAAAGTATTTTCTGTAATGAAATCTTTGTTTTTGGCAATCACCAAATTCAAGACATTACATGTTAAATAGCGGAACTAATAATTAATAATTTCCCTGAGTGGGAATCGAACCCACAATCACTCGCTCATAATATCTTTGAATACCAAAATATCCGTAATTAAATAGGTTAAAATACTAATAATAAAAAAAACTCTATCAATTTTAAATAAATGAAGGTCATATTCGCAAATATAAAAAAAATTAACACATCTTTTGACAGCTGTCATTTATTAACACGTGTCAAAAATTAACACAGATAATAACTTACCGTTAAAGTAATGCCACCTCTTCGAGTCATGGTCAAATAATAACCATCGTATAAAATATCTCTCTCATTATCGAATACTGGACACTAGAATTAAAAAAAAATAATAATAATAAAATATAATAAATATATAAATAAGTAAGCAGGATCTGATCCGGCTACTAAGCCTAAATTATATATTTGAACCAGGCGTGTATAGGTTGATAAGTTGTACATACTATTTATTAAATATTAAGTGTTATAATTTTGACATGAAATGTTCATAATTTGTTGGTTAAAAAAAATATTTCAAATATAATTATACCCCATTCTCCCCTTAAAAATTCAATTATCTATTTTTTTTTATGTAGTATCACGCTGTATCCCGCACATAGCAAGGTAGGCAGAGGGAACTGAGAACCGACGTGTTAAGACACTCCAGCGTAAAGACACATACAGCGTGAAGCTATTAAATTTATTAATTTCATTTCTCCAATGTAGTAAGACAAAGGGCGGCGTTGAGTTTCACAAATCAACCCACTGTTTTAAATTCGAGTTGTCTTAAAAACGAAATACGGAGTGTTTTAACAATATAATTCTCTCTGTTAATTGCAAAAAAAATATTAAAAATAAACTTACCGAAAAATTCTGTATCGATATAACAGCACAAATATCATCATCGGATTCAATCATGACAATCACGCTTTTAGGCCTCGACAGCCATCCATAACTAATTTCCAAGTTACTCTGCAAAAAATATCTTTCCAATTTCTTTTCTTCTTTAAAATCCAAATTCTTATTACAAATATATTTCTTTTTAATATTTTGCGCTTCCAAATCGATTATTTTATTCGGATTCTGATCGAATGGATAAAAATAATATTTGGGCTGACTCGGTGTCACTGTTATGTTTGTAGACGAATTTAATTTTATGTAAAAATCTTGAACTGTTTCAACCACTATCGTCACTTTTATTGGTTCGGGGGATGATGAGGTCAAATGGACAATAGGGGTATTGAGTGATATATCTGTAACAAAAGTATTTAATTTTAAGAGACTATTGCTTAAGAAAAATATATTAATTCCGTAAAAATGTTGATGACTTTTTTTTTTTTAAATTCTATACGTCATATAAAGAAACGTATTATTTTCTCAAAGTTAGGTAAATTTTAGTTAATTATGTTTAATTGAACGCAACAGTTAAGAGTTCATAATATATTTTAAGTCAATATAAAAAAAAAAAAAAATAGTGAACGAAATGATTTATTAAGTTCTCTCCGCCTATCTGTGTAAAATTATTTTACTTTATACTGACAGCACAAAACAAAAATATCCAATAAAAAAAATATTTTAATAAAAAATAAATACAATACAATAAAAATCAAAAAAAAAATATAAAATATATATATATAAAAATATATTACGCATCAAGGGACCACAGTAGACCCTTATCCATCTTTCATTCACTATGAATGCATGAACAAAAGAAAACAAACAAAATATTAGGGATTACAAATTTTATGATAATCACATATAAACATTATAATTTTATAATATAATTAAATATTTTAACTTAACATAACCATAATTGCAACGGTTGCAGGTTCGAATTCCATTCAAAAAAAAATTATACTTAAGAATTATAAATCCGCCACACAACTTGCTAACGCTTCATAAAACGAACGGAAAGTTTCAAGCAGAGTGTCTTATCACTATTTTCTCTCTGTATACCCAGTAACAAAAGTGAAAAACGCATGAAGACCAAATATAAAAATATAATATAAATTTTCACAAGCCCATATAACCCCAAGTTACCCTATACAAAAATAATCAGAACTGAAAAAAACATTTATATATATTTTCTTATACATAGCAGAATAGGTTTAACCTTTTTTTTGTTCGTGAGGAAATCCATTACCCACCCGACAGAGGACTCAGACGGGTTAAGTATAGGACCCGGACTGCATAAAAAGGCCGTCCGTATACCCACTAAAAGTTTGACCTTCTCTGCCTTGACCACTAGCCGAGGCCCACGGGAACTGCCCCAATTATCCGTGAACCTCGGCGGCAGAGTAAGCTTTACCTAGTGTCTCGACACTCTGTTCTTCGCTTTCCGCTCGTATAAGAAACGATGCGTGTTAGGTGGCGGAATTTAACGCCGCATTTCATTCAATGATATGTATATTTATATATATACATAATAAATAAATAAACACGAACCAATATTATAATATTCTTTACAAAACTCAATAATATTTTCTTTTAAGTACATAATTTCACCTTGTTTCACAGGAAATTTCTATAGTTCTAACCAATTTGGTTTATATGGGATAATATTTAAAATATATAAATAGGAAATAAAAATAAACAAAAATAAATAACACACCATCATAGCACAATTACTTAAGAACGATAGGTACAGGTTCAAATACTACATCACAAACTGTCTATGTTGAAATTATATATATTTCCCCATTTAAATAAAGCAAAGCAGTTGACTCAACCTCATATTATATACCCTAGTCACTAAAATCCCCTAAAGGTAGAACGGAATAATAAGTCACTAAAGTCACTACTTACCACAAGTGTCTTCATCTTCTGCAAAGATGTTGTTGTGTGGACAGAGTGTTCGAGATATATTTGTAAATTGTTCCAATGCGTCAGGCGTTTGCACTAACATGGGGAGCTGCCATGAAAATACACCTAAAATATGAAAAAATATATAAATATTGAGACTACTATAGTAGAAAAGCCGACGGTTGTGGGTTTGATTCTAACGTGCGTTTTTTCTTAGCTTCACGCTGTATCTCGTATATAGTAGGGAGAGGGAACCTGAGAACCTAGTGTTAAGACACTCCGTTCCCCACTTTCCGCCGAATTGAGGCGGGCTTTGCCTTGTTACCAAGCGCAGGAAATGAAAATACTAGACTTTTACATTTCCTGGAGTGGGAATCAAACCCACAACCTGTCGCGTTTACAGTCACACGCTTGTTTTTTTTTTTATGGATACCGGATGGCAAACGAGCAGAAGGACCGCCTGATGGTAAGTGGTTACCTTCGCCCATGAACATCTACAACACAAGAGATGTACTAGATGCGTTGCCAACCTAGAGGATACAGATGGAAGAGGAGGACATTGTAGTATTCCGTTCTCGGAACCACCACATTTTGGGGAAAGGATGGGTGGGAATGGGAAAACCTGGCTTACATGCCATCGAACCGGAACACATCATAAGATATTTGGCGGTTCGTCTTTGACATGATAGTGGTCGCGAGCCAGACGGAGGACGAACCTCCTACCACCAAACAAAACTAACTAAACACACACACACAAACTAACAAAACTAAACTCTAACGAACTTTTCAGATTATGTTATTACATATTTAAAGTTTGCAAAAAAAAATTATTTTATTAAAAATAAATTAGTACTGTCGATTTTTTTGGCATATTCATACAACTAAGGTTTTGAATTGGCCGGCTGGATGTTGCTCGTAATTTTCATAGGAATTTTTTTTTTAACTTCACGCTGTATCCCGCATATTGCAGGGTAGGCAGAGTGAACCTGAGAACCTAGTGTTAAGACACTCCGTTCTCTTTCAACAATTCCGTTCCCCAATTTCAACAAGGAAAAATCTAATTACCTAAATTTGTTATGTATTTCTCTTCCATGTGAACCAAGAAAAAAATAAAAAGAAATTCAATTTATATTTTTTTTAGCTTTGAAAGAGAAAAAGAGTTGGTTGAAAAAGAGAAAAAAAAATTAACCTGAAAATCTTTGATTTATTTGATTTTTTTATTATTTACCCTATAAATAAAATAATCCTAATATAATATTTAAAAAAAAATTATACATCCAAATCAACTTATTAACTTATTCACGCTACAACATTTTAAAATACAAAAATGATGACAAACCTTTTTGCTGTCTCGCCGTTATAAATAAGGGGTAGGTTCTATTCGCAAAGTCACTCGCTACGGTCACCCTTGCTGGCGTATTATATCCTTGTAAGTCCTATAATATTAAAAAAATATATATATTTCAAGCATATCCTGTGCAAGGGAAATTAAAAGAAAATACTAAAAAATATATAGTATTTTACTTCCTCGCTCTGGGTAACAAGGCAAAGCGCGGCGTTGAGTACGCTTCACTGTGCCACACAATGCTTCATCTGGCGGAAAGTGGGAACGGAGCGTCTTAACACTAGGTTCCCTGCCTACCCCCAAGTTATATGCGGGATACAGCGTGAAGCTATGTATGTACGAATGTTTAAATGAGAAAGTGTTTGCGTGTTTTCATTCACTACCCCAAGCAAATTCCATAATATATTCTGACGTTTTGCTAATCTCCACGACGTAGGGCACATTGTATTTATAACTGAAATATAAAAAATGTTGTTAAACATTTAGATAACGTAATAAAAAATTGAACGCAGCGACTTGAACTCGTGAACCGTCCAAGCGTCTGACCGCGGCGCCATACGTTCTATCAGGGCTGCACTGAAATTTTTTATACGCTTGTTACAACGTAATTTTTGTTGTTAGCATCTCAGAGAGATTTTTATACGTATAATAAACATGTTTCTTGTTTTCCAACAGGGCATCAAACTCCCTACCCAGTAGGCTTAAGCTCGGCCGAATAAAGCAAAGCCCCCACTACAAGCAGTGTTCGCAAGCCGAGGTTCGGCCTCGGCAGGAGGCGCCCTCGTGACACTGCAGTTCTAAGTTGATGGTCCTCCTCCGAGGAGGCCAAGCCAGGTCAGAGCTCTTCAAGCTCGGCCCCCACAAACCCGGTGACGCTGTCGAGGCCAATAGGGCCAACAGCATACTACACAGTCGAAAAAAAAAAAAAATGTTTCTTGTTTATAACCTTTAAAGTATCCATTTAGATTAAAAAACAATGCAGACAATATTACGCAGTTGCATATATCTATCTAATATGAAACGTTTGTTGACTGAGGTCTAACAGACAACGTACACGCGGTACTACTGCACATAGACACATGACGTGTGACGTGTAGGGACGCGGGGAGTGTAGGGGAGTGCTGAGAGAGAACGAGAAACTACTGCACATAAAGACATGACATGTGGCGTGTAGGGACGCGGGGAGTGTAGGGGAGTGTTGAGAGAGAACGAGAAACTACTGCACATAGAAACATGACATGTGACGTGTAGGGACGCGGGGAGTGTAGGGGGGTGCTAAGAGAGAACGAGAAACTGCTGCGCATAGAAACATGACATGTGACGTGTAGGGACGCGGGGAGTGTAGGAGAGTGTTAAGAGAGAACGAGAAACTACTGCACATAAAGACATGACATGTGGCGTGTAGGACGCGGGGAGTGTAGGGGAGTGCTGAGAGAGGAGAACTAGAAATTTCTATGAAAATGGTAATAACTGGAATTTTAGATTTTGTAGTTCACACAACCGGAGTCGCGGGACTCAGCTAGTAAACATATATAATAGGACATTGTTGTTCCACTAAAGATAAAAACAAATATTATGAGTAATGTAAGATGGTAAAAATGTCAATACTCTATATATATATATATATATTTATACTGGCTTCATTAATGTAGAGATAAGGAGAAAACTCCTGTCGTGGCACAGAGGCATAAGCGTGCGACTGTAAACGCGACAGGTTGTGGGTTCGATTCCCACTACAGGAAATGAAGTTTTTAATTTCCTGGGTTTAGTACTGCCACTCAGCATGCAATGCTTCAATTCAGCGGAAAGCTGGAAATGGAGTCTTAACACTAGGTTCCATCTGCCTACTCTGCTATATGCCGGATACAGCATGAAGCTATTTATGTATGTATGTATTTATAAGAAAAAAACAAACAATTTATTTATTACTTCCGCAAAAAATAAAGTATTGTTTTAACATTACTAGAGTTCCTGTTGATGCGTTAACAACGCATTGTCTATCAATGCATTATATATGTCACTTTATATAAACATGTATGTCAAACCATGGTAGTGTGTGTAACATTTATTTTATTAATTTAATATACTTTTTATGCATTATTTAAAAAAAAAATGTTAGCACTATGCACTCCTTCTCTATATAAAGTATAAGTGTGCCAAAATTTTGCTGCAATTCCGTACATAACAGGGTAGGCAGATGGAACCTGAGAACCTAGTGTTAAGACACTCTGTTCTCTTAACATGTCGGTTTGATACATTTGGCCGAATCAAGGTATTGCATAGAGTCACCATATTCTCTCTTAACACTATTCACTATACAATATCGATACAATATGAGTCACTATTTCCTCTCTATTGTGCAGGATAAAGCATAAAGATGTAATTTAAGTGGTATCTTAACCCCAAGTTTCATTGGCACTTTGTATGTAAAATGAATGCATTTTATTGATAATTGTGTTATCTTTATGAAAATATATTGTCAGAAATGAGTTCTAAAACTAATCTATAAGCATTTCTTTAAGATAAGACAATAATAAATATGACATAAAAATGTGTATGATTCAAAAGAGAAACACCTATATTTACTATGATAATAGAAAATTTGTCCTTTTCATTTTTTTATTGATAAAGGATTGCAAATGAGCAGAAGGAAGGTCCATAGGCGAAGGTTCCCTTCGCCTATGGACATCTACAACACCAGAGGAGTTGTAAATATGTAGCCAACCTATTGTTCTGATGGGAAGGGGAGGAAATAATGTAGTGGCCACTGTAGTCCGCCTTCAGAATCACCACATTCTGGGGAAAGGAAGGGTGGGAATAGGGAAAAACTGGCTTACATGCCATCAAACCAGATTAATTCATTAGATATTTGGCAGTTTGTCTTTGACATGACATTGGTTGCGGGCCAGACAGAGGACATACCTCCTACCACCTAGCTACTGGGATACCCGCTTCTTAGGGGACACTACCTAGCAAAAGTAGATTTAAAAATATATGTATAAATTTAAATATATCAACAATTAGTTGAAGATATCTGTTATTATAAAGATCAAAATATATTAATTAATTTCACAATGATTACATGATTCATTTAATTGCATTTAATGTTATATTAATAAAATACTTTTGTTAACACAAACTATTAAACGTAATATAGAAAATTAACAATATTTAAGTTTAAAATAAAATATATGAATAAAAATAATATAAGATACTTGTAACAATTTTACATAATAAATAAAAATGCATTAATTCCGCCTATTATGCATTAACTTCAGTATTTAATTAAAAAAACGATTAATTGTTAAGGAATTTAAAAATATATATATAATTTAACTTACGTGTTATTGTAATGGAATATTATTTCATCACTGCTTTCACAAAAACTGATTTGTAAAAACAATAATAAGCTTATTTTCATAATACACAGCTTTTCCATTGCATAAAATATATATCATTAAATTATTTTATTTCAATATTTAGTTTATTTAAAAAGGTTTTATTGTTTATAATTAAATAAATGGGAAAATAACGTCTGAAGTCTTGATTATTTTCGAGACAATGCATTTGACGTTTGTGACAGTTGTCTGTTTTGACTTTTAAATAAGATAGTGATGTGATTAAACGAGTAATTCTTATGGGAATCGATTCTATCGAATCGAATTAGATTTTTTAATAAAGTTAATTAAATATTAACCCACTTACGCACAGAATTGGGGTATTATATTTATATTAATATTTAATATTTTCATTTACTCGCTCTGTTAGCAAGGAAAATGGCGGTGTTAAATTACGCTACTTACGCAAAGCCTTAATTCGGTGGAAAGTGAGAACAGAAATTTTTAATAGAACGGAGTGTTCCTATTTATTTCTGCCTATCCCAAGTTATATGCGGTATAGAAAGTATGACCATATGGTCATCGTATGCTTTCTTGAATTTAATAGCAAAAGTTTAAATAATCAAGTTATATAGATAAGAACCATTCTTATACTTAGCTTCCTTCTCACGCTGTATCCTGCATATAGCAGGGTAGGTTTATATATATATAATTTTGTTTGAAGCTAAAATGACTCCTAATTTATTACTAAAAACACTAAATGCTCTTCTGTACTGTTTCAATGACAAATCTCCTGTAGAAAAGAAAGAAGTTTTTAGGTACACATACCAAGAAACTGAGTTATTTAAAAACCCTAACAAAGAATATTGGCACACTCTATTATGAACACACACACACCGTTAAACACAAGCCATTTAATTAATAGAGATATGACATTATATAATATGTTAACTAATGATATAAAGTAGTATAGTACAAAAATCGATTTCATATTTATTATTTATGATTAGGGAATTTCCCGAACAATGAAATAATAGTGATAAGTGTAAACAACGTACATTGTTTAACAATGTACCTTATATTTATAATCATTGTTCATTGTGGCGCAGTTAGAATGTGTGGGTGGTTATCGCGGTAATAATAATCTATTTTTTTTTTAATCTTCGCGCTGTATCCTTAATGGATAGGCAGAGGAACCAGAAAACCCAGTGTAAACAAACCGTTCTCTTTTAACATTTCCGTTCCCCTCTTTCCGCTGTACGGACGTTGAGTGCTGAGTGGCGGAACTCAACGCCGTGATTCGTTTAAACGAAGCATGGAAGAAATATTTTAACACGTGAAGCATAAACTTTGTACCTCTTTTTACAAACATTACGCGTATCAAGGAGCATGAATCTTGGCACATTTATAGTATGTATAGCGAAGGAGTGCAGAATGATAATATATTTTTTAAAGGTTTTTATATATTAAAAATATAAATTAATAAAATAAATTTTACACACACACTACCATGGTTTGACATGCATGTTTATATAAAGTGACATATATATTATTTTAAGTGTTTTATTTAAGATTTGTTTTTGTTGTTAGCTTCTGTAGAGAGATATTACAATTTTCTGCTGCATAAAGATTATTTCAAAGAACAATCATTTGGCAAGAGAGAAAGCTATTTATTAAATATTTTTGAAGCTTCAAAAAGTATTTTTAATCTGTCAGGGCATTAAAAAAAACAACACAGATAATTAAAACAAGCACATTTATTATTACAATAGCTAATATACATTCACAGCTACCCTCACCCTTTGGTCAAATCTAACAATCGAACAAAAAAAAAACAAATTTAATGAATTTACACATACAATATAAACACAGAACTAATTTAAAAAAAACCAAAATGGAAGATATAGGAACAAAGTTACATTTTAGGTAAAAAAATATTATTTAAAAACTAGCGATTGGTGACTTAAAAAAAAAGAAGTTATCATTCAAAAGTCAGTCATAATACACAATAATTTAAAAAAAATGTTTACATTATATCAACCAAACAGATTTGACCTAACCACATACAGCCATACAAATATATAGATAATTAATCATAAGAAAAGATATTATTTTTTTTTTTTAAAAAAAAAAAAAGAGAAAGCATGAGATCTATCCATACATCTAAGAGAACCCACCAAGTAGGTTATAAATATTATAAAAACTACAGTCCCTATTATTAAAAAAATAACCACAGATAACTTATGAATTTTTAAACTGTATACAATTTTGTGTGATCAAAACAACAAAATTGAAAAATTAGCTTTGAAAAAAAAAAAAGTTGTCTATTTTAAACTTATATCAGAAAATACATTAAAAAAAAAATAGTTTTTATAACGAAGAAGGCACAATTAAGAATTATTTTAAACTTAATATTATTTAATTATAATTATAGATTATATCTTCGCGTTTACAAACAATCCAGTAAAGCGGTGTCACTAATCACTAAACACTAAAAGAAAAAAAAAAACAAAAATTTTGACAAACAACCTATTTTTGAGAAGAAAAAATTACAAAAAAAAAAATGATCCAAAATTTCAAACACCCTGTATCTTAAATTAATTTCTAATGGACATATTATTAGTATGAGAATATTATTTTTTTTTACATTTACTATACAATTAGTTATTAACATAAATACATAAAAACTAATCTTAAATGGGTTACTATGACTTAAACTTCATACTTTAAATAAATTATACATTTATTGTCTGTGCTTATTTTTTTTTAATAAAAAAAAGAATTATCCACAAACTTTATAAATAGCTTCTTTAACAATATCATTAATGTGGGGAGAAAAATGGAAGATTTATTTAAAAAAAAACGATTACAGTATTAAATAAAATTCAAGAAAAAAAAATCACAGATAAAAGATATATTTTGTGCACATATTAAATATAATCTATCTGGATTTTCTTGCTTTTTTTTTTTTTAATACCGTAATTTAGTATTAAATCATATATGTTTACAGTAAATTCGTAAAAGCACTTTTCAATCACATTTTTTTTTTCAAGGCACTTTTATAATAGTATAGTCCGGTTGTAATGGGTTGAAAAAATATAAAAAATATACACTAACTAAATACTAAAAACTAGTTTTTTTTAATGGCAATAATTATATTCGTTACTGCAGAAAAAAAATATATTATATGTTTTTGTTATTTTTACGTTTATTTTTTATCTGTGAATGATATATCTTACTTACTTTTCACTCTTTAATAACTTCTAAATATAAAAATTAAAAAGTTAGTGTATTTTTTTTTATTTCAAACCAATTTTAAGGCAAAGATCAAACGTAATGACCATAACCTATATTAATCCTTTATAAAAAAAGATTAAAAAATCTAGAGACAAAATTAGTTATAATTATGTACCATAGATTTAAATGTCATATCGATTTTTTAATATCAAAAAACAGAAATTATCCATTTTTATGTTCCAAAATTTAATTAAAAGAAAAAAAGGAAATTATCGATTTAAATTTGACATATAGCAAAGTTATTTTTAATTTCAAAATTAATATCTCTATCAAAAGAGTTAAATTTAAAAAAAATAAAAAATCAAAATTAGATGACAGATTAACAATATACAACCAAATATTAATTGGAGTATACCAATTTATATTAAACATTGAAAAATTATTATATAGGAGATTGATTGCGGGTTCGATTCCCACGGGGTAATGATTACATTTAAATTACTTTCATTTCCCTTTAGTACAAAGCGCGGCGTTGAGTTCCGCCAATTGACACGTAATATCTAAAATTGGGTAGAAAATGTACAAAGCTTCTTAACACTAGGTTTTCTTCGAGTACCCAACTATGAGAACCTAGTGTATAGACACTCTACTTTCCTCTTTCAATTCCAACTTACTTTATTCAACAAATAAGGAATAATAAAAATAATTAGAATATAATAGTTTCTCGCCATAATCGAACCTACAACCAATCGCGTTTACAGTTAACATCTGTTTATATGATTTAGTATGAATTAATTATGAATATACAAAATAATTTCTAATTTTTTCATATCGTAGCAGCCATGTTTATATATGTATCATCATTTATTTCACAATGTAATAAATAAATTGAAATGTTACAAAAGTTTAGGCATAGATAATAAAAAATCGAATAAAAATCGATTTTAAGGGCTAATCGATCATCTCGATATATTTTTATATTTAAAAAAAAATACTAAATTAAATAAATTATTTAATTAATATATATGATTTAATTAATAAAAAAATTATAAGCAAAAACCAAAAAAAAAGACAACCAAGATGGCGTCACATAATGACGTCATGTTACTATATCAATAAAAACCTTAGGAAACATTACTTTTTAGTTAATAAATCTTTTAGAACATTTCAATTTATTATAATTATGTATGTATTATTTATATATGTTAATATTTTTCAAAATATATGTTTTTTTTTACTTTTATTAATATTAAAGTAAGACATAAAAGTAACTATGCAGAATATTCAGCTTTATGTTATATGAGTATCTCTCATAGCAGGGTAGTTAGAGAACCTAGTGTTAAGACACTCCATTCTCTACTGGTCACTAGAATTAGACATTACATGTTATATCGGTACTTAACGCCGCGTATCTAATCCAGCGGAAAATTAAAAATACTCCTATATATAAAGAAGAAAGATATATATACATATATATATATATATATAGCAGCAGCATAGAGTATATATATATATATATATATATATATATATTTGAAATTCAATTTTAATTTAAAATTTGATGTCTTAAGCCTTTTTTTTTAAAAATATTTATATTAAATAAAAAGAAACATAATAAATGATTATATATATTATAACTCTAAGCCTTTTACTCTTTCTACCACTCCACGCGCAATGCCCTTCAAGTCAGCGGAAAGTGGGGAACTGAGTGTCTTAACACTGTGTCTCTCTGGGTCACCCCCTCCCATATGCGGGATGCCAGCAGCGTGAAGCCATGTATGTACGTATGTATGCCCTACTTTTAACATTACTAAAAAATTACTACCAATATATCCTAACTGACATTTTTAATAGATTCACTTTTTGGTTAGTTGTTAATTTCCGCCATTTTTATTTTAACTAGTGTCCATTTGACGCGTTAACAACGCGTTGTCTTTATAAATGTATATATCACTTTATATAAATATAGACGTTAAACTATGGTGGTAGTGTGTGTAACATTTATTTTATTAATCTAATATGCACCTCCTTCGTTATATAAACTATAAGTGTGCTACTTCATGCTCCTCCGTCCGCGTATTTGCGTAAAAAGGGATCCAATGTTGGTTCACGTATTTATATATAGATGTCGTTTCAACTAAAAACCACACTAAACAGACTTCGACTAAACATGTACTAACAGTGCATTTAGAAGGATACAAATAAAAAATAATTTATTAAAAATGTCAGTTATTGGTATTGGTACTTTAATATCGATATATATATATATATATATATATATATATATATATATATATATATATATATATATATATATATATATATAAATTTACATTTTCTTCCGTCTATCTGTTCGTATTCTAATGGGGAGGTGACAGAATTCAATACCCCACGATATTACTATCAACTCGTGGTGTTTGTAGTCTCTTTTCTGCAGATCTCACCTCTGAATTTAGCTGATTCTTGATTCACTAGAGGGTAAGTTAGAGATTTTATGCATCTGAAAACAAAAGAAAAATATATAAATAAATAATTAAATTTGTATGCTGAGTTCCGCCACTCAAAGCACGCAATACTCTCAATTATGGAAAATGGGGGAACGGAGTGTCTTAACACTATGTTCCTCTGCAGCCTTCCCTGCTATATGCGGGATACAAAGGGTTATGTATGTATGTACAAAAATATATCGTAATAATATTCATATATCGTATTAATTTAGACTTTACAAAAAAAAAGGAAACCGAATTCAAATTAAATGTACAAAAAAAAAAGTACGAAATACTCAAAACCTACTCTATTGGATTTTATATAAATTTAAATAAAAATATATCGTAAATAATATTCATATATCGTATTAATAATTAGGACTTCTACAAAAAAAAAGGAAACCAAATTCAAATTAAATGTACAAAAAAATAAAAAAGTACGAAATACTCAAAACCTACTCGTTGGATTTTATATAAATTTAAATAATTATATATCTTATTCTAAAATTTAAAACTCTTTCATTTAAATATTACTAAATGTAATCCGCCATTTTGTGTCAGCGGCCATCTTGTATATCCAATAACACATTATATTATGTTGTCTGATCAGAACATAAACGCGACAGGTTGTGAATTCAATTCCCATTCCAAAAAGTGAAAATATTAAACAATATTTAGTATTTCCAATTCGCTCTAATAAAAAGGCAAAGCGCGGCGTTGAGTTCCGCCATTCATCACACAATACCCCAATTCGGCGGAAAGTGGGAAACGGAAATGTTAAAAGAGAACGGAGTGTCTTAACACTAGGTATCCAGGTTCCTTCTGGCTACATACCTGGCAGCAACTTGCAGTTTTCTTGCCAATAATTCATTTTTTAACTTGGCCGCTGCCAGTTCCCTCCTCAACTGAGCTTTACTCTTGTTCCCGGAGGGATGTAGCAGCGGGTGTCGACGGAGACTGTGTGCAGAGGGTCGCTGGTTCGGATCCGGGTCGACCATTTTCTGTTTAGGAAAAAAATGTTATTTTTATGGAGAGTGAAATTTATCTATGATGATTATTTATTTTTTATTTAGATTCTATTGTAGTTAGGCAAACCCATAAATTTAGAGAAGCCGCTATAGGAAGGATAAAGGGATTTATATTTATATATATATTGTAACCTAGATCATTATATTATAGACAAATTAGACAAAATTTTATAAATACCCTCAAATTATTTTTACATATAAATATAGAAGTTATTATACCATCATGCCACAGTAGGACAGTACGAAAGTGAGAAGGGATTGGTTGTAGATTCGATTCCTACAAAAAGAAGAGTGTCTTAGCACAAAATTCTCTCCACTCTACTAAGCAAAATAGAGAGAAAAATAATAATATATACCTTAAGCAAATCATTAAACTCCCTCGACAAGTTAGACAAATCGGGTAGCTTGCCATCTCTAATGTCATGCCACATCTGGCCATTCTTCGGTAATGGACCTCCTCCACCCGCTTCAAATAGTGTCAAGCCTAAAAAGATTTTTCTTAATGAATAAAACATACAGTATAAACCAAGTAAAATAAAAAAAGTTTTTTTTTAACTTCACGTTGTATCCCGCATATAGCAGAGTAGGCAGAGGGATCCTGAGAACCTAGTGTTTAGACACTCCATTCTCTTTCAACAAATCCGTTCCCCACTTTCCGCTAGATTGAGGCATTGCGTGTTGAGTGGCGGAACTCAACGCCGCGCTTTGCCTTGTTACCAAACCCAAGAAATGAAAATACTAAATTTTACATTTCCTGGAGTGGAAATCGAACCCACAACCTGTCACGTTTACAGTCGCACGCTTGTGCCTCTGCGCCACGACAGGCGTCATAAAAAAAATTTAATGTCAAAATATGCTATTGACCTCTTTTCACTAGAAATCGAACCATGATACCGTAAGTGAATCATTACACTGAGTGGGAAACGAACCCGAAACCAAACAATGAATAACACCAACGTTTTTAGCTAACAGCATATCTAAGTAGAAGGTAGCTGAAGAAAATAGAATCTGTTTCTATTTTTTTTCTATCTTCAAAAATGAGTGAGATATGTCGCATTAAAGTGCAGCCTCGGTCGTGCTAGTAGCGCTATTATGTGACGTCACGTGCACACTTACATACATGTACGTGTAACAACACGCACACACACACACACAACCGCCACACGCACACATACCTACCGCCGCGTGACGTCACCAAACGATATCGACGGAACGCATATTATAAAATGTTCCAACTTCAAGACGCTGTAAATTCTGAAATCCTAGCCCGATTTTGATGAAACAAAAACTATTGTTATGTGTAAGAACAGGCGTATTTAATGCATTCACTTTTTTAACAAGCTTAAGATGTGTTGGTGTGACTCATTACGTAATATAATTTTTTTTTAACTTCACGCTGTATCCCGCATATAGCGGGGTAGGCAGAGGGAACCTGAGAACTGACGTGTTAAGACACTCCATTCTCTTTCAACAATTCCGTTCCGTTTGCCTGTCGTGGCGCAAGGGCACAAGCGTGCGACTGTAAACGCGACAGGTTGTGGGTTCAATTCCCACTCCAAGAAATGTAAAATTTAGTATTTTCATTTCTTGGGTTTGGTAACAAGGCAAAGCGCGGCGTTGAGTTCCGCCACTCAACCCGCATTGCCTCAGTTCGACGTAATATTACATCCTCTAATTGTAAACAAGATGGTTATGATCTCATTTTCTACTTACATAATTATTATTAACGCCTGTCGTGTCTTGAGGCACAAGCGTAAGACTGTAAACACGACAGGTTGTGGGTTCGATTCCCTCTCCAGGAAATGGATTTTTTTTTTAATATTTTCCTGGGTTTCTAAAAAAAAAAATTAAATATTGAACCCCCACCAACTTCCCCAGTGAATACATACCAAACGCAAATATATCAGCTTTGGTGAGATGCGTGAAGTCCTCTTGAAGTACCTCCTTGGGTAGATATCTACAATCACCCTCTTCTACTAGCGGTGAGGAGATACACGTAACATGACCTAGATCACCTGGACAAAATAAAAATGAAATATTAATTTTAAAAAAAATTGAATGTAAAAAAAAAAATTAAGCAATAAAAAAATTATTTACTAAATAAAATAATAAAAATAACACTAGAACACAAGTTTCAATTGTAATAATAAGTAATATTAAGTAATATTGAGTAATATCAAGTAATGCTAAGTAATTTTAAGTAATATTGAGTAATGTTAAGTAATTTTAACACTACATTTACGGATTTGATTCTGATATAAACGAATTATGCAATATTTCACAAGAAATTTATTAAGTAATTTTGATTTGTGGTACTTGGATTATAAAATTATTACACTCTCCTCAAAACTAAAACCAAAAAAAACATAAAAAAGAACCACTCACCAATCTTATACCTATGTGGCACAGTGGCAGGCACGTCATCATCGTCGTATCCATCGTCCGAGTCGGTGGGCGCGGGTTCATCTCCCTGACATATGAAAATGTTGCCGGGTTTCACATCCATATGAACCAAATGCTGTGCGTGAATGTAACTGTAGAGAAAAAATATAAATTATATTTTTTATTAGGTCTAAAAGAAGCTTGGTTTTGTGCACTTTTATGCCCAATATTTTACTGTCGAGTCTTTTTTTTTAGGTCTCATATAATATACTTTAATAATTACACTTTGAAAAGTTAGGGCAAGCCGGTGGGAATCGAGTTGTATGGACGCCTCGCCACTGGTTCATATACATGAGGGGGAGTGAAAAAGTAACTTCTCTATATAAACTATAAGTGTGCCAAGTTTCATGTTCCTCCGTTCACTTAACTATCGTAAAAAGGGATATAAACTTTTTGCTTCACGTATATGTATATGTAGATTATTTAATTAAATAGACATTTTTTTAAAATATATAAGTACTACTATTCAGTGGTAGCGTCTTACTATAAACACGACGGTTATGAGTTCGATTCCCACTGTATACAGTGTCTTGAGGCACAAGCGTGCGACTGTATACGCGACAGGTTGTGGGTTCGAGACACACTACAGAGAATGTAAAGTGGTAACAAGGCGTAGCGCGGTGTTGAGTTCCGCCACTCAGTAGTAGTGGGGAACGGAGTGTCTTAACACTAGGTTCTCTGGTTCCCTCTGCCTACCCTGCTATAGGCGGGATATAGCGTGAAGTTAAAAAAAACTATTATAATCACTTACGCAAGTCCATCAGCAACATGAGCTAACAGCAACAATAACTCATTCTCCGGTAGTGGGCCATTTTCTAGAACTTGCTGTAAGGAACCACCATCACAGTATTCGTTCTGTATTATCATGTGATCGTCTTCCGCCCACGCTGAGTAATATCTGTTAAGAAAAATATACATTATTAATATAAAAGTGAAGTTATTACGAATAACTCAAAAACTGTTCGTCAGATTCAGTTAAAAACGTTTCTAAAACCTAAAATCACTCCCCCTAACAAAACTCTCTACATCCTACACGCCCCTCCCCCCCACTTTTCACCCCTTTTTAATAGGTTATGACAAAATATTTCGTCAAACATAAAAGCCTGTCGAAATGGACATGACGGCATTTTTCGTCATGGAAATTAATCGTAATCATCAAAAATCCCATCTCCTCTCTAAACTACTGCACCAAGACCCCCTCCCACTTCCAATTACCCTTTACCTCATTAAAACTGAACCAGCACTCACCTCACTAAATGTGGATGCTTCCCAAGTGCTGCGTGAGCATAAACCTCATTTAAGGCAGCTCGTTCCGCCGCTGAACCCGCTACCGGTCTGAGAGACCTCTTCAAGGCGTACACGCATCTGTAAGAATAAATTACTATTAAAAAATTACTTAATATTATAAATGTGAATGTACGTTTGTTTGTTACGATATCACGCCAAAACTACTCAACCCATTATGATAAGACTTTGTATACATATTCTTAGACGTGTTAAAAAGGACATAGAATACTTTTTGATAAAAAAATATATGTGTTGGCAGATACGGTTGAAAAATCTTTCTACTTAAATTATTTCTATAGTATGCTTAGCAATGGCGAGGCGTCCATATAAACTTTTTTGGTTCCCCATCGGCTTATTATTATGAAAAATGACGATAAATTTTCTGAAAAAATTAAGGAAGAGGGACTTTTTTGCTCTGGCACATCTAGAGACAAGTCTAAAAGGACGTCATGGGTTCGATGGTTCATTACTAAAGCTTAACCTTTAACATCCAGCATTTCCAGCTTACAACCAAATTCCCTTAAATGTATGCTGGTTTCCCTAAATAATAGACCAGCTTACCTTTAAAATTATGGCCACTCTCTTTGCCACTAACCACATGACATTTTAAATTGATAAGCTATGATATATCTAAATATCGCACCTTTGGAATTATAAGTGACCTGTTTAAAAAATGTCAATTTTTGTGAAACGTCAATATGGGTTATTGATTTAACTTTTTTTTAAAAAAAAAAAAAATTATTTAATCAGAAAAATCGAAATCATGTTTTTTTTTTTTTTTATTACACGAACCTATAACTCTAATAGCAACTAAACGCCACACTTGTGGCTGGCCATAACATAAAAAAAAACTATCAATAAAAAAAAAAAAAGAAATTAACACCCCATCAATCGGTTCCTACATCGAGTCACTCATTCGAACTGTCCCTCCCTAGCCACTAATTCAGGAATTCCACATTATAACGAGATATGTTGGATTCCTGAAAAAAAAAATTAAACATTGAAATTATCTATCGAAAGCCAGTCGTGTCTTAAGGCACAAAAAGCGCGGCGTGACTGTATGAAACCGAAGGTCATTGGGTTCATACACACTACAGGAAATGAAAATATTAAATTATATTTAGTATTTTTCAAGCGCTTAACAAAGGAAAGCGTGGAATTGAGTTCCGCCACTCAGCACGCAATGCCTTAAATTCCCGAGGTGGAAAGTGGGAGCAGGTGTCACGTCGGTTCTCTGGTTCCCTCCTTTCAACAGGGATACATAAAAAATATATATTTAAATTCAAGAACCCCAAATACAAAAAAAAAAAAACATATATTAAGTATGCAAGTATACAAACTGTCAATAATGTAATAAAAAAAAATATATATTTTTTTAAATTTAAGTCACATAAAATGAAATTTTCCAGGATTCGAACTTGCTTAAACTGCATAAAGATGGATGGGATGGGTTATTGGTTCAATTTCCACTCGAGGAAATTATTATATTTAAATTATTTTCATTTCTATGAAAATAGAAAACGTGGCATTGAGTTCCATAGTGTCCACTCTCTCTCAACACGCATTTCCAAATTGGACGGTAGAGAACGGAGTGTCATAACAATTGGTTACCTAGGCTGCTATGCAGGAAAAATGACCTCAAAAAACATATTAGAAAACGCAGCTTTCTATGCGCTCGAACCCGCGCCTCTTGGAAACCGTCTAAGCGCTTTAACCACTAAGCCATGCGTTCTATATCCCAGCTACAGCATATACGCTTGTTGAAAAAAAAATTATACCTTTTCTAAATGTTTTAAGACTTAAAAAAATGATCTCAACCAGAAATCGAACCTGTAACAAACGCAATACTTACTCGCAATCGTTTAGCTGGCTGTTCCGGTGTTCCGTCTCCTCCAGTAGGTGTTTTAGATAGTGCTCTCTTTTTCTTATTTAACGCTTGTCCTGTTCAAGACAAAAGTAAAAAAACCGATAAAATCAAGAGAGAACTAAGTAAAATAATTACGAATAACTCAAAAACTACTTGTCAGATCTTAACTAAATTTAAATGGGACAACATCTGAAACACTAGCTATTATATAAAGAAAGAACCATCAAAATTGGTTCATCCAGTAATAAGTAATGCGGTAATACAAATAGAATTAAAAAAATACAGTCGACTTGAGAACTTCCTTTTTTGAAGTCGGTTAAAACAGATACCGTGGGGTCTGTGTCTAAGTTTAAGCACGATTGATTGTGGGTTCGATTTCCACTCAAGGGAATGATTTATATTATTTTCATCTCCCCAGAATATCTTGACACCAACTTCTCATCCTTCTCTCAAGCAAGAAAAAGCTTGGTCTTTTTAAAACATATTCATAAAAAAATTATAAAAAAATTTCAAAATATTTTTTTCGTACCATCCGGTGTAAAAGGGTTTATATTGGCAAGGGGGCGTCGTGTCCTAGAATCATCCAGTTCATCCGGTGGTAGGCTTCCTAAAGCCGAGTCTTCATCCGACGGTGGGTGGAGGTGGTGGCTTGAACCAGACGGCATGCCTGGAGAGCGGAGAAAAAAGAATTATAGAGTTTATTATAACTAAGTATTACATAAACGTTAACCAGCTTTGGGTGGCTAGCAGCAACTTGTATGACTTTAGATAAACATGCATGTTAAACCTTGGTAGTGACCGTAACATTTGACTGTTATTTAATATGTTTACTTCGCTTTTATTTTATATATAACGCCTGTCAGGCGCGAGGCACAAACGTGCGACTGTAAGCATGATTTCAAGGGTTGTGAGTTCGATTCAATTTTACGCTCCACTGGAAATGGGTTTTCATTTCCACGGAGTTTAAAATAATAAGGCAGGGAGTGCGGCGTTAGAAGGTTTCACCCGGCACAATCTCTCGATCGACGGAAAGTGGGGACAGGTGTATTAACTGGGTTCTCCAGGAGTTTCCCTCTGCCTACCTATATAGTGGGATACAGTGAGAAACTATCAGCATATATGTATTTTATTAAAAATATATTATCACTTGTGCACTCGTTCTCTATCACTAAACTATAAGTAATACCAGTTTCATGCTCCTCCGTCCGCGTAATTTTAGTAAAGGGTACAAAGTTTTTGTTCACGTAGTAATAAGCAAAATTTCAACTCTCTCTACTCCTCTAAAATTCAGAAACAGATTTGACACTAGATTTTCATTGGTGACAGCTTTAATAGTAAGGTGATCCCTCATAGGAGGGATAAAGAAGCGTGAATCTGTTTTTTTATTTATCTTAAAATTAAAAAAAAAAAATGTTTCTCGCCAGTCGGGCGCTGAGTTTTGGGCGGGGAACAACCTCCGGAGCTGATCGCATGATGAGATGGCGTCGAGCATTTCTCCAGAAAGCGTTTAGGTGTGTGTGGACTGTCGAGAATAACCTGAAAATATAATTATTATTAATATTTTAACATAAACAATTATAATTGCATAGAACAGTGTTACTGCCTCATAGTAGCCACCAGGCACCAGTAGGCAAGCCGGTAAATTAAGGGAAGCCGGTATATGTATTTAGGAAAGCCGGTAACTATTAGGGAAGCCGATATATTTAGGGAAATCGGTATAGGATGTCAAGATATTTCGTAATTTCACTATACAATTTTGGCGATGACCTTTTCTTTTAGGTCTATAAGATGTTAGAACTTGTTTTTTTGCAATTTTATGCCCAATATTTTTCTGGCGACCTTTTGTTTTAACTCTCACACCTTGTTTGCTACATTTTATTTTTCGAGCTCCACATTTTCTTGACGAGCTTTTTTTTTTAGGTCTCATACTTGTACTTTGAAATGTCAGGCAAGCCGGTGGAAATTGTATGGACGCCTCGCCACTGGTAGCCACCCATCCTTTCCCCAAAATGCGGTGGTTTCGACGGCGAACTGCCTTGGCCACTATATTATCTCCTGCCGCTTCCTTCAACACTAGGTCTACGCATTTACAATACCTCTAGTGCCGTAGATGTCTATGGGCGTATGTAACCAAATTACCATCAGGTGGTCCTTCTGCTCGTTTGCCATCTTTCATCAATAAAAGAAATTAAAAAAATCACACGCGTGCGACTGTAAAAGCGACAGGTTGTGGGTTCATATCCCACTCCAGGAAATGAAAAATATTAAATAATATTTAATATTTTCATTTCCTTCCTTTCATTGCTCTGGTAACAAGGCAAAGCGCGGCGTTGAGTTCCGCCACTCACCACGCAAGGCTTATATTCGGTGGAAATTGGGGAACTGTTAAAAAAGAACGGAGTGTCTTAACACTAGGTCCTCAGGTTCCCTCTGCATACCCTGCTATGTGCGGGATACAGATTGAAGTTAAAAAAATAAGCTCAAACACATGACACACACACACTGACTGATTATAATTTCGCCCCGAGTCAAAATAGTTCCCAAAGCCAGAACAAACGGTACATATTCATATTTAAATCATATTTCACGCAATAAAGAAGTAGATTAAAATGAAACATCACGTCAGTATTGTCAGTCAGCCGGAAGCCGTCAGTCACATCAAAAGGCAGTTCCGTTGAAAAGAAACAAAGAAATGAGACAGATGTGTTTTTTTAAATCTTCTGACACTATCATGCCAATAATCATATTATTAACAAAACGTCTGTTGTGGCGCAAAGGCATAAGCGTGCGACTGTAAACGCGACAGGTTGTGGGTTCGATTTCCACTCCAGGAAATGGAATTTTTCATTTTCCTGGATTTGGTAACAAACAAGGCAAAGCGCGGCGTTGTGTTTCGCCACTCAGCACGCAATGCCCCAATTCAGCGGAAAGTGGGGTACGAAGTGTTGTAACACTAGGTTCCTGCCTACCCTGCCATATGCGGGATATAGCGTGAAGCTATGTATGTATGAATGTGTATGTATTAACAAAACGAAAACTGAATTCAAATAAAATACAAAATTATTACGAAAAACTCATAAACTAGTCGCCACATCTTAACTAAATTTAAATGTGGTCACATCAGAAGCATTAGCTATCATATAAAGAAAGAATCATCGAAATTGGTTTAACCAGTAAAATGTTAAGTAGTCAAATGAGGCACACCAACGTTTTTAGCTAACAGCATATCTAAGTAGAAGGTAACTGAAGGAAATAGAATCTTTTTTTTTTTTTTCAATCGGTCAATCGGTCGCACTACTGTGTGGCGTCACGTGGCGATATGCCGCTTGCACACTTACATGTACCACACCGCAAGCTACACCACCTACAATCGGAGATACATACCCATCGCTACGTGACGTCACTGGCCGATATCGAGTCAATTAATTTTTTAGATTCAAAAATCCCTATTTGTATATTATAAAAAAGGATCCAAAGTTTTTGCTTCACGTATTTATATATAGATACATTTTTATGCTTGTTTCTTACCGTGACGCATTTTCGTTACATAACATTTGAAATCACAACAATTCTAAAGAAGTTTAACTTCAATAACATTCACATATCCACCTTTAAACGCACCACCTTTACTTCTAGGGAAGTGACAACAAAAAAAAACAATGTCACCTTAAACCATAAAACTACACAGACTATACAAAATATTGTAATAATAATATTAAAAAAAAAAAAAATTTAAGACACTATTGTTAGTGTCCCCTCACTTGCACGCACACTTGCAAAACACTTGTACATACATACTCACACAAATATACACACCTGTAAAGACTGGTGGCTCAGTGAGACAGTTGTTACTATCACCGATGGTTCTAAGTTCAAACCATGCGTAAAATAGAGATACCATAGATTTGGCTGAATACAGAGTAAGCTAAGCTAAGCTTATATTAGTGAAATTTTTGCTGTAATTATCACTTTTTTTATAGCTTCATGCTGTATCCCGCACATAGCAGGGTAAACAGAAGAATCCTGAGAACCTAGTGTTAAGACACTCCGTTCTCTTTTAACATTACCTTTCCAATTTTTTGAATTGAGGTATTGCGTGCGAGTGGCGGAACTCAACGACGCGCTTTGCCTCCTTACTGGAGCGAGAAATAAATATACTAAATAATATTATTTCAATATTTTCATTTCCTGGAGCGCAAATCGAACCTAGAACCTGCCACGTTTACAGTCGCACGCTTTGTGCCTCTGCGCCACTCCTCAATTCAGTGGAAAGTGGGGAACGCAAATGTTAAAAGAGAACAAAAGTGTCTAAACGCTAGGTTCTCTGGTTCTGCCTACTCCTGCTAGTGTGGGATACAGCGTGAAGCTATAAAAAAAACGAAACTTTAAATTCTATAAGTGAGAATCGAACCCAGAACCACGCTTACAGTCAATCTAAAGTATTCATATAAAAATAACACCCATAAACGAATATAAAAGGCACAACTCTTAAGAAATTCACCTTTTCATATGAAACACCTGACAAATTAACAAAAGAATATATGAAAATAGCCTTAAATGCTATAGTGATAAGGTTCATTTTCAATTCTCATTAAATTTTAGGGGAGTCAGTTACGTAATAAAAATTCTCGCTTTTGGTAATAATCGCATATCTTGAAATCGATTTTACATTTCTATGAAGTTTTAATATTTCTCGTGTGGTGAGACAAGGGTGCATAAGCAGTTCCGCCACCAACACGCTATATCTAGAATTTGTGAAAATATACGATAGATACATACGCCTGTCGTGGCGCATAAGCACAAGCGTGCGACTGTTGTGGGTTCGATTCCCACTCCAGCATGCTTATTCATTTCCTGGGTTTGGCACAAGGCAAAGCACGGCGTTGAAATTCCGCCAATCAAAGCACGCGATGCCTCAATTCGTTGGAAAGTGGGAGAACGGAGTGCCTTTAACACTAGTGTTAAGAAAATCCTATTCTTCCAATGACATAAAGATCACCACTTCTGCAATTTTTTAATGATTCTTAATTATCAATTTTATTATCTAAATGTTGATGTATTTTATTTGTACGGATTTCTTTATCGTTTTCTAAATTTTTGGTTTTGCATTTCATTGAAATTTTAATATTTATTATTACTTGTGTTCTTTTTTTTTAACTTCACGCTGTAACCCGCATATAGCAGGGTAGGCAGAAGGAACCTGAGAACCTAGTGTTAAGACACTCCATTCTCTTTCAACAATTCCGTTCCCCATTTTCCGCCGAATTGAGGCATTGCGTGTTGAGTGGCGGAACTCAACGCCGCGCTTTGCCTTGTTACCAAACCTAAGAAATGAAAATACTACATTTTACATTTCCTGGAGTGGGGATCGAACCCACAACCTGTCGCATTTACAGTCGCACGCTTGTGCCTCTGCGCCACGACAGGCGTATTATTGATGTAAATGTCTTAAATCCATTTAATATAAATATTACTCAAGCCACCACATGTTTGACATACATTTTCGTATAAAGTGACATATACGTTGCTAAGGAAACGAGCATTTCACGCGGAAACGAGGGTTTAAACTAGTTTAATTGTGTCACGCGTAAAAAGAAAGTTGGAAAGTGACTTGAGTGAGTTATGCGTTCTAATAGAATCATATTAATACGTAGAGGCAATACCAGGGTAGGCAGAGGGAACCTGAGAACTAGGTTCTCAGGTTCCCTCTGCCTACCCTGCTATATGTGAGATACAGCGTGAAGTTAAAAAAACAAAAATAGCAGGATTTGAGACATTGCGTGTTGAATAGCAGCACTCAACGCCGTACTTTATCTTACTAGAATGATCAAATTAATATAATTTTAATATATCCCCTGAATAAGAATCGAACCCACTAAAATCGCGATTATTACGTAAAAACCAGTCCAGAATAAAAAAAAAAAACTAAACACGTTTCCTTTACAATATACAAGAGAAAACGTATTAAAAATCTTACTGAATCAAACAAAAAAGTTTCTACTATAAAAAACCATTAAAACTTTAGGCATAATGCACATATTCCTTTGTCAGATGGTTTTTTATCGATGTCAAGGTGTACTTTTTTTTTGCGTAGGTGTTTTTGCGGGCATCAGCTGTTCGCGTGTTGTTATTCCACGTATAACTGTTATTTAACTGATTTCAACCGAAATTTTACTTCAAAACTGCCTTTTTAACAAAAATAATAGCTTTTGATTTGCAAAATTTTATGTTATCTATGAACTATATATATAATGCCTATTGTAGCGCAGAGGCACAAGCGTGGGACTGTAAACGCGACAGGTTGTGGCTTCGATTCCCACTCCAGCAAATGTAAAGTTAAGTATTTTCATTTTCTGGGTTTGGTAACGAGGCAAAGCGTGGAGTTGAGTTCCGAGACTCTGCACGCAATGCCTCAATTCGTTGGAAAGTGGGGAAGGGAGTGTCTTAACACTAGGTTCTCAGGTTCCCTCTGCTAACCTGCTATATGCGTTATATATATATTATCTATGTATTTTTTTTATTATTAGCCACAACGCGGCGTTGAGTTACGTCACATTATGTCTCGAATTGGGGCAGAGAGCGGAGAACGGAGTAATTTAACACTAGGTTCTATATTACCCATATATACAAATAAACTGTAAGTCTAAGACAAAAAAATATTAAATTCTAATTAATTACTTAAATATTTGAAAATATAGATTATAAAAAAAATTAAACCTAATAATTTAAGATCAATGACATGATGACATAAAAAAAGATAAAATATTACACTTTTTGATATTCTGTAAGCCGCAAGGTCAATGTTACATGAGGAATGTTATCTTATTCCAAGGTTTTAGGTCAAAGTTTAGTATATTTTTTTAAGATTGTTAAAATAATTATTTATATGCGTCTATTAGTTTTTTTTTTTTTATTGATAACGGACGGCAAACGAGCAGAAGGACCACCTGATGGTAAGTGGTTACCTTCGCCCATAGACATCTACAACACCGGAGATGTTGTAGATGCGTTGCCAACCTAGAGAATACTGATGGAAGGGGGGACAATGTAGTAGTCCACTATCGGAACCACCACATTTTGGGGAAAGGATGGGTGGGAAAGGGGAAAATCTGGCTTACATGCCATCGAACCGGAACACATCATTAGATATTTTGCGGTTGGTCTTTGACATGATAGTGGTCGCGAGCCAGTCGGAGGACGAACCTCCTACCACCTAACAAAAAAGTTTCACTTATATAATATAATCATTTAATCTATGTATAGAAATAGCATTGAAAATCTTACAACACTACTTTGACCCATTTCTTGCTTCGACTGGAAGTAACATTCAATCACCAAATTTTTGTTTTTTTTTTTATTTCATGCTGTAACCCGCATATAGCAGGGTAGACAGAGGAAATCTAGTGTTAAGACACTCTGTTCCCCGTTTGCCGAATTGAGGTATTGCGTGCTGAGTGGCAAAACTCAACGGCGCGCTTTGCCTTGTTACCAAATGCAGGAAATAAAAAAAGCCATTTCCTGGAGTAGAAATCGAACCCACAACCTGTCACGTGTACAGTCACACGCTTGTACCTCTGCACCACAACAGGCGTTATTTGATCTTTATTATAAAAATGTTTAAGTTACCACACTTTGGGACAAACTAGTTTTGGAAACCATGTCATGATATGTATAAATACTAAAATAGTTACATTTTTAACCATTCTGTAACCAACATCAAAAAAAGAAGGTTATCTTAACTTGATTGTATTTTTTTAAATGTGTTATTAAATAACTTTATACTGTGGACCAATTTTGGTGATTATTTATATGAACGCCTCTCGTGGCGCAGAGGCACTAGCGTGCGACTGTAAGCGCGACAGGTTGTTGGTTCGATTCCCACTCCAGGAAATGTTAGTCTTTTTATTTCCTGGGTTTGGTAACAAGGCAAAGTGCGGCGTTGAGTTCCGCCATTCAGCACGCAATAAATCAATTCGGCGGAAAGTGGGGAACAGATTGTTGTAAGAGAATGGATTTCTTAATACTAGGTTCTCAGGTTCCCTCTGCCTATCCTGCTGATACAACGTAAAGTTAAAAATAAAAAAATATATATTTGATAGCTAGTGCTTCTAATATAGTACTATTTAAATTTAGTTAAGATCTGATGTGTAATGTGGTTTTGGAGTTATTCGTAACAATTTTATTGTTTAATACATTTTATTTGAAGTCTATTTTCTTTTCCAGACTTTGGGACAATGAAAACTGGTTTTACAAGTTAACAATAAACTAAGACATGTTTTAGAAATCATGTCATGACATGTATAAATACAAAAATAGATTTTTTAACAACCTGTAATTGTCAACATGAATATTTTAAAGCGCGGCGTTGAGCTCCGCCACTCAGCATGCAATGCCTCAATTCGGCGAAAAGTGGGGAACGGAGTGTCTTAACACTAGGTTCTCTCTACCTACCCTGTTATATGCGGGATACAGCGTGAAGCTATGTATGTATGTAATATTTTAAAGAAATATCATGTTTTCAGATATTTTGGCACTTGTATGCATATATAAGAGGTCATCTTGTAGCAGTGGGATAACATCTCACTGTTAAAGCTTGGTTGTGGATTTGATTCCCAGTTAGAAGATCTTCTCTACTCTGGTAAGACAAAGCCCAGTGATAAGTTTCGCTTTCCACCTTAATTTTAGACATTTGGACAGAAAGCGGTGAATGTTGCGTATTGGTATTAAATTTTCTATAGTTTACGAAGATGGCTGTTTGTTATTCTATTGATCAAAAACTCCTGAATGTATCTTGATAAACCTTTACGTTTATTATAGCTTTTTTATTAGAATAACTCATTGACTACAATTTATAAAGATAGATATTTGGTAAACAGTAATAAATCCCTAAAAGCTTCTTTGTAGGACACGGAGTCAACTTAAGTTTCCTTTTATTTTACCTAAGTAAAGTGTCAAAGATGTTTTAATAGTTTTTTTTATGTTATTTGACAATTAGTAAGAGATGGACAGCAGAGTGTTTAAACACTGTGGTCTCTCTGCCTACCCTGATATAAGCGGAAGATGTGTGGTGCCATATAGTTATTAAGAATTTTAGCAGATATGACTTACAACTTATGAGTTTTTAATTTATCATTGGATATAAATGATTGTAAAATATTAAACAATGCCATCTCAATACATTGAAACTTTACTTGCATAATTATTTTCAATACAATTATAATTATTAGAAAATATGTTAGGTTATATAATTAAGAAAGAACAAGTTATGTGTAATCAGTTTTATATTAAATTTATGAGTATTTAAGTAATAGTTTGTAGCATACCAACATAGAAGCTTCTAGAAGAAGAAATTATGATAAACATCAAGGGGGAATGTAACTCATTGATAAAATTGTCGATCAATGAGTTTCTTTGGAAAGCTTTATGTTTATACAATTATAAACATTTGAACCAACCGTTAATAGCATTTTTTGCGATATCCATTACATTCGAAAAAGATTTAACATAGCTTGAACCCACATAAATTAAAGTACATGAAAGAAAAAACAATAAACAATAACAAATAACGATACAAATATTAAAATCTAGCTTAGAAGTAATTTCTTAAGCTTTTAAACTAATCTATAATGCCAAACGTGGTATATATGTCCTAAATTATACATAACTTAAAAAGTTACTTACTTGAGAGCCCTAACCCTTTTATAAGGAGGACTAAGCGATGCTGGCGGTGTAGACGCATCTCGAATACACTCGTCGTCGTCCAAACCACTAAAATCTAACTTTCTGGGCACAATCAAAGCAGGAATAGGACTTAAATTATCAGAAAATATATTGTAAGAGTCTGACATTTCGCTCGATGTTTCCACTGACAATTCCGTGGAATCGTGCGTTTTGAAGCCATTCTTCATTCTGTACCACTCACTCATGTTTGTTAACACTTAATTAGTAATTATATTAGTTAGAATAAAGTATTTTTGTTTAATTTTAACTTGATTTAATGCACTTTCACGTATAACGATATGGCGTATGACGCATAGCACCTGTTAAATTGATTGACCAATCAGAGTATAGTGTTTGACCGGTGAGATGAATTCTCGATTCTGATTGGTTGGCCTTATTTTTTTTAAATAACGAAGTGGCTTTGATGGTTTTTTTGAGGGTTATGGATGCGTTCTGTTTTAGTTTTATGTGTTTTAAAAAATGGATGATCTTTTTTTATTTTTAGATTGAAATTTATTGTGAATATAATTATTAGCTTATAAAATAATAAGTTTTTATTTTTTTAAAATTAAATAAAGTTTTAATGAAATTTTATTTTATATAAATAAGATATTTTTTATTTTTATTAATTTATTAAGAAAAGTTTATTGGTGTATTCATTGTTCAATTTTATTTTAATCATACATACACTACATACTGTATGTTTCACAAATGAAATAAAAGAAATAAAAAAGTAACACTTATAACATTTTAAAAGTCTTGCATTTTATAGAAAAAGAAAAACTAGTAATAACAAGTACACCAAAATATACTATCTAATTAATTAAAAATTTAAGCAAGATTTTTTTTATGATGTGTTCCGGTTCGATGATATTTAAGCCAGGTTTTCTTCTTTTCCATCCTTTCCCCAAAATGTGGTGGTTCCGGTAATGGACTTCAACATTGTCCTCTCCTTCCATCTGTATACTCTAGGTTGGCAACGCATCTACAACATCTCCGGTGTTGTAGATGTTCATGGGCGAAGGTAACCACTTACCATCAGGTGGTCCTTCTGCTCGTTTGTCATCCGTTAGCCATAAAAAAAGATATTATTTTATAATAAAATAATTACCAAAAGAAGTATTTAAAAAAACACAAAATATGTTTTATAATTTATCAAAATAATTATTACGTTTTCTGCATGACAAAATTAAAAAGCTGAATGCCATCTAGTTATTTTTTTCATAGGTTTCACAAGCTTATACTATTCCTCACTAGATGGCGTGGTATATAATAATTACAATCTATTAGTCAACAGATGGCGTTAGTATGTTTTAACTACGGTATATACATTTTTGATCGACTTCAAAACGATAAGTTTCTCAATTCGACAGTATTGTTTATTTGTTACATACATACATATATTCATAGCTTCACGCTGTTTACAGCATATAGTAGGGTAGGCAGGAACGTGGTGTTAACACACTCCGTTCCCCACTTTTCGCCGGGTGAGGTATTGCGTGCCAGTGGCGAAACTCAACGCAGCGCTTTGCGTTGTTACAAAACGCCCAGGAAATGAAAAATTCCATTTTTCTGGGTGGGAATAGAACCACAACCTGTCGCGTTTTACAGTGCACGCCTGTGCCTCTGCGCGCCACGACAGCCGTTATTTTTATATATTAACATTTAATTTTTACTGAGTGAATCATTTTTATGATTCATTCTTTATATGATAGCTAGTGCTTCTGTTGTGATTCCCCATTTAAATTTAGTTAAGACCTGACGAGTAGTTTTCGAGTTTTTCGTAACAATGTTACTTTTTATAGCATTTTATTTGAAGTTGGTTGTCTTTTTTGTTAAAAATCTTAATAATTTTTATCGTGATCGCCATTAAAGTATCCAAAATAACAACGTTTTGTTTCCAGAGCGGCGATAAGAAAATAATTTGAATGTAATCATTACCTCGAGTGTGTATTGAACCTACATCGACCCCACTTGCGCTACGCTACCACGATGGTCTCAATACCATATATCTATATAATAATACGTGAAGCAAAAACTTAGTACCCCTTTTTAAGAAAATTACGCGGACGGAGGAGCATGAAACTTGGCACACTTATAGTTTATATAGCAAAGAAGAGCACAATGATAATATCTTTTTAAAATAATGCATGAACAATATATTAAATTAATGAAACAAATATTAAGCGCTTGTCGTGGCGCAGAGGCACAAGCGTGCGACTGAAAACGCCACAGGTTCTGGGTTCGATTCCCACTTAAGGAAATGTAAAATTTAGTATTTTCATTTCTTGGGTTTAGTATTTTCTTTTCTCAACACGTAATGCCTCAATTTGGCGGAAAGTGGGGAACGGAATTGTTGAAAGAGAATGGAGTATCTTAACGCTAGATTCTCTGGTTCCCTCTGCCTACCCTGCTATATGTAAGATACAGCGTGAAGTTAAAAAAAAAAGAAAAAAATATATTACAAACACTATCACGGTTTGACATGCATGTGTATATAAAGTGATATATACATACATAGCTAAAGACAACGCGTTGTTAACGCGTCAACGAGGACACGAGCAATATATAAATATAAACAAATAAGCAAATCATTTCAATCAGACACAGAACACAGATATAATTAGAAGTGGGCACTGTAGGGAGTGACGTGGACGTCGCCCGAGGCGCGGTCAAACGCACGGCTACCAATTAACCTGCCATTTGAAACTTACCGTTCGTTTATTTATGTCGATCTCATTATTTTGGGCCTGAATTAAGTAATAGGTACATATATACGTGGTAGCCGCGTAGGTAAAGCATAATTAAGTTCTTTTTTTATTGATGAAGGATGGCGAACAGAGAAGAGAGAGAGAGCAGAACGACCACCTGATGATAAGTGGTCCTTCGCCCATAGACATCTACAACACCAAAGGAGTTTAAATGCGTTGGCGACCTAGATGATACAGATGGAAGGGAGGTACAATGTAGTAGTCCGCTATCGAAACCACCACATTCTGGGAAAAGGATCGGTGGGAATAGGAAAAACCTGGTTTACATGTCATCAAATCGGAACACATCATAAGATATTTGGCGGTTTGTCATTGACATGATAGTGGTCGCGAGCCAGACGGAGGACGAAGCTCCTAACTATTGGGATATCCGCCTCTTGGGAATTCCGCCTCTTAGGTGAATTGTATTCTAACCCCGTCCCCTCACAGAGACTTTCGCCATATAGCCAATGTTTTAATTTCAAATAAAATGCACTAACATCTAACTTATAACATTACGATAAAATTCTCTTCAACCTATATCAATTATTTTATATAAATTTCGTCCTAAAATTAAAAAATAATAATTTAAACCATATGTAGATAAATTAGGTAAAAATTATTACAAAAAAATACCTTATATTATAAGTGTATAATTTTTTTTTTTTCAACTTCACGCTGTATCCGTATGTATTATATATATATATACCTATATATGCACATAGCAGGGTAGGCAGAGGAAACCTGAGAACCTAGTGTTAAGACACTCCATTCTCTTTCAACAATTCCGTTCCTCACTTTCCGCCGAATTGAGGCATTGCGTGGTGAGTGGCGGAACTAACTGTTACATTTGCTGGAGTGGGAATCGAACCCACAACCTGTTGCGTTTACAGTCGCACGCTTGTGCCTCTGCGCCACAGGCGTTTATAGTAGGTATGTATTACAATCCCTTTTTTACATAAGAGTACAAATTATCGTTAGAGATGAGAAAGAGATAAAAGAGATGAAAGACTAACTGATGCTGTGAGTGACAATAGGGTACAACAGATAACTTCCTTTTCATTTTGAAAATATATAAGCTTTTATAAACGCCTGTTTTGGCGTACAGGTACAAGCGTACGACTGTAAACGCGACAGGTATGGGTTCGGTTATGGGTTATGGCACTCACCGCGCAATACTACAATCTGGCGGAAAGTATAAACTAAACTGGGAACGGAAATATTAAAAGAGAATAGAGTGTCTTAAAACTAGGTTCCCTCTGCCTACAGTTACCTCTGTCTGCGTGAAGCTAAAAAAAAAGTTATAGTTACCTAATTAATAAAAAGAAAATTGATTTCCAATAAAATGTACTACAAAAAATATAGATATTTTTAATAATCTATATTTTTACTCCTATTCTAATCAAATAATTATATGTACTAGTGTCCCTGTTGACGCGTTAACAACGCGTTGTTTTTAGCAATGTATGTATATATCACTTTATATAAACATCTATGTTAAACCATGGTAGTGTGTGTAACATTTATTTTATTAATTTAATATACTTTTTACGCATTATTTTCAAAGAAAAACATTCTGCACTCCTTCTCTATATAAACTATAAGTGTGCCAAGTTTCATACTCCTCCGCCCGCGTAATTTTCCTAAAAAGGGGTACAAAGTTTTTGCTTCACGTATTTATATATAGATGTAAATTAAACTAGCGTATCTCTTCTATTCGACGATTTAACAACTTTGAAGCATATTCTAACCAAAAATTGCAATATTTATTCAATATTAACAAAATAAATAACTATTTGACTCACTCAGTTGAAATGAATGACCCTTGTATTTGCAACAGCACTTTACTGCGTGTCGTGTTACAAAGATTGATACAACTCTTGTAAATACTAACGTAGCTTTTACAAAGCGAATGTCCTAACTACTTTTTTTTTTAACATCACGCTGTATCCCACATACAGCAGGGTAGGCAGAGGGAACCAGAGAACCTAGTGTTAAGACTCTCCTTTCTCTTACAACAATTCCGTTCCCCACTTTCCGCCAAATTGAGGCATTGCGTGTTGCCGGAACTCAACGCCGCGCTTTGCCTTGCCTTTACACGATTCCAATGGGGACAAGAGGTTATTCAATAAACTGTTTTTTATGTGTGTTACCGCGTAACTTTTTTTCTGGGTGAACCAAAAAAAAGCCAGGTTTTCCCCTTTCCCACCCATCCTTTCCCCAAAATGTGCGTGGTTCCGATAGCGCAGAGCTACTACATTTGGATCCTCCCTTTCCATCTGTATCGACTCTAGGTGTGGCTTAACGCATCTAGTACATCTCTTGTGTTGTAGATGTTCATGAGGCGAACCGGATAACCTAGTCTTACGACACTCCAGGCGGTCCTTCTGCATCGTTTGCCGATCTGGTATCCATAAAAAAAAAAACAACAACCAATGTAATGATTTCTTTTTTATTAAATTGGCAAAGATCAAACACAAAAATATAAATATAAATACAGAATAAAAATACATTTATAAACGTTTTATAACTCGATACATTAAATTGAATGTTACTACACAATGTTATGTCATAACTACATGTCACTAGGATGTATGAAGAGATTATCTTTGTATAAGAAATGGATGTTCTAATTGGCACAGATTAAAAATATTTGAGACCATCGTGTCTGTTTGACAGCGTCTGCCTGTAAACGCGACAGGTTATGGGTTCGATTCCCACTCCAGGAAATTTAAAAGTTGTAAATCTAAATGTTCCTCCGGAACTCTGATTCCCCCGCTGTGGATAGAGCGTGAACTTAGGCACAAGTTAGGCATTCACGTATTTCTTACATTTATTTTAAAGAAAGAAACTCATCATTCATATATAAACGTAAAAACACGTAAAACCACGTAAAAAGCATGAGGATCCCCCGGAGGGCATGCATGAAGAGGTTAATGACTGTGGACGAGGCAAAAGAGGTATGTAGGGACCGTAGCGTTTGGCTCTCCGTTCTCTCTGACTACCCCGCTAGGGATAAAGTTTCAGAGAAACACAAATAGACTGCGAGTGCTTAATTATTTCTTATTTTTTAGTTTCACGCTGCATCCCGCACACAGCAGGGTAGGCAGAGGGAACCTGAGAACCTAGTGTTAAGGCACTTCGTTCTCTTTTAACATTTCCGTTCGCCACTTTCCGGTCCGGTGACGAAACTCAACGCCGCGCTTTGCCTCGAACCAGAGAGAGGAAAAGAAAATATTAAATATTATTTAATAAATCATTTCGTTCTTTAAATTTCCCTCAAATAAGATATGTACCCACAGCGCCAAAATCATATAACCTATGATTTACACACACTTAGATAGCTTCAAGCACTCAATATTTTTTTTACATAGCAGGGTAGACATAGGGAACACACAGCTAAAACACTCGCTCTCTACCCTTAACTTTAGACATTAATGAGTAACGGAACTCAACACCGCACAATATCTAACACAAGCGCATAAAATAATTTATTTAATGCCACATCCAAAAACCACATAGTGTGTGAAGGAGCCATCAATATCGTACATACAGCGTAGTGCTTGTAAACACGCCGCTTGACGTCGACACAAGACGAGGACTCAGAATTATATATATATTAGGTAATGGCTTGCATGTTTTGTAATGTTTTCCTATATATATAGACAACGAAGTAGCTAAACAATTGAATTACGCAAAACATTATTCCCTCTACCCCATATCCATACCGGACTTCTAAGGAAAACAGCTTCACGCCATCCGTACATGGTGGATATTCCTAACGTACGGATAGCCAAAACGGTTTGAGTCTACATTCTTTATTCACTTTGAAATGTACGAAACTATGGAACTCATTGTCGACTACTGTTTTCCTACATGCATACATACATACATAGCTTCACACTTTTATCCCGCATATAACATGGTAGACAAGAGGAACCTGAGTATTTTCCATCAAGTTATATAAGAAGACCCAAAGGGTTTCAAATCAAGTACAGGTTTTTCCTAAACGTGCATCATCGTAGACCGCATTAATGCTTGCACCATCAGACTTGATGCTGGTCAGACTTATTAACCTATCAATCTCATAAAAAAAAAATAGAAGGTAGTGTCAAGACTCCCCGCTTTTTCCTTATACTAGTTATATCCCGCGAATTCCTCATGTCATGTTTCTATGTGCATTAATATATTTTATTTAATAACATATTACAAATACATTGAATTAAAAAAATAAATATTACATACACCACCATTTGCTTGAAATACCTATCGTAAATGACATAAAATCTATATATAAATAAGTAAAGATAAAATTTAGATCCTTTTTCACGAAAATTATACGGACGGAGGAGCATGAAACTTGGCACACTTATAGTTTGTATAGAGAAGTGCAGAATGCTAATATTTTTTTTAAATAGTGCAGAAAAAGATATATTAAATTAATAAAATAAATGTTACACGCACTGCGTAACGTAAGTGACATATACGTCACTACGCAATGCGTTATTAACGCATTTACGGGGACACTACCTAGTACCAATACATTTTCCTAATTGTCTAATATGTGCTTATTTTATGATTGATAATTTAGCTTTGAGATTTAATCAATATTTTATTTTTTTTCAATGCTTATTGTAATTATCAATGTATCTAAATCTTTTCTAATATTATAAATGTAAGTTTGTTTGTTACGTACGCTTTTACGCTAAAACTACTCAACCAATTATCATTAAACTTTCTACGCATATTCTTAGAGGAGTTGAAAAGGATATAGGACTTTTTTTTTTTTTTAAATATTTTGATAGACACGTTTGTTTGATAATCTATCTACTTCGAAGTCTTCAAATTAACGTATATACGCACCAGTAGCGAGGCGTCCATACAACTCGATTCCCACCGGCTTGCTTAACTTTACAAAGTACAAGTATGGGACTTAAAAAAAAAGGTCCCCAGGTAAATATTGGGCACAAAAATAGGTCATCGCCAAAATTCGATAGTGAAATTACTAAATATCTTGACATATAGGATGTCAAGATATTTAGTAATTTCACTTTTCCTAAATATATCGGCTTCCCTAAAAATTACCGGCTTCTCTACATATACATCAGCTTCCCCAAATATACACCGCCTTCCCTTAATTTACCGGCTTGCCTAACTATAATTCTCACCCATCGCCACTGGTATGTAGCATTGACTGATATTAACCACGAGCGAAGCCAAAGGTAACGGTTAATAAATAAATAAATGACATATACGTTACTAAGACAATGCATATTTTACACTATTAATTAAATGTAACCTCACTCCGCCCCTGTCGCCTCTCAAATTCGCAGGGTATTACGTTTCCAACAATTTGTGAACACACGATACGATACTGTATACGCGATTCTCGTGAAATGGACTTTTATTTACTTGGACTAGATGAATCAATAGTTGTGTTCGATTTACTATAGTTATATGTAGTTTTAGTGGGAAACGGAGTGTCTTAACACTAGGTTCTCTGGATGCCACTGCCTACCCTGCTATGTGCGGGATACAGAGTAAAGCCAAATATATATATATATATTATTACACAAACAAATCGTACCTGCGACCTCCACAGAACAATCAAAATCCAACATTTTTTATTGAAATAGGCTATGCATAGCATGCATATATACATATAAGCACTATCTAACACCTTTTTTTTTAACTTCACGCTGTAACCCGCATTAGGTAGAGGAAACCAGAGAACCTAGTGTTAGGACACTCCATTCTCTTTCAACAATTCCGTTCTCTACTTTTCGCCGAATTGAGGCATCATCATCTAACACGTATCGTCCGTTAACTACCGTCAGTCTACCTCTAACGTTGTGACAACTTTATATTTGTTTAACATGTTTTCTTTAAGTAAATCTTCGATTTCTTTATCTATAATTTGTTTGGAACGCCTGTCGTGTTGCAAAGGCACAAGCGAGCGACTGTCAACGCTATAGGTTGTGGGTTCGATTTCCACTCCAGGAAATGAAAAATTTTAGTATTTTCATTTCCTGGGTTTGATAAGAAAGGTAAAGCGCGGCGTTGAGTTCCGCCACTCAATTCGGCGGAAAGTGGGAAATGGAATTGTTGAAAGAAAGCGGAATATCTTGACACTAGGTTCCCGGGTTCCCTCTATGTGCGGGAAACAACGTAAAGATAAAAAGAAAAATATATTTACAGGTGGTCTATTTTTTATAAAGGTAACATTTTTATTCTCAATAAAAAGTAATGTTCTCACAGACACGTGCAATTGTAACGAAATGGCGTTAAAAGTATAAAACATTCTTTACGGGATTACGTTTGGCAAAAACTTGATAAAAGGTATTACTTAAATAGACCCCACGCGGAGATCACACACAATAAATGTGTTTGCTCACTAAACTTTTTTAAATAAAAAAGATTTGATATTATTAGGTATAGTAATAATTGCGTAGAAAACAATAATATACTCTCTCACTCAACTTCACGCTTATCCCTAGCGGGGTAGTCAGAGAGAACGGAGCGCCAAACGCTACGGTCCCTGCATACCTCTTTCGCCTCGTCCACAGTCATTAACCTCTTCATGCATGCCCTCCGGGGAGTCCTCATGCTTTTTACGTGACCTTCAGTAGACCTTTCCTCCAGTATCATTGATACTGGAGGAAAGTCACGTAAACAATACTAATAACGTTTGAAATCTATATATAAATACATGAAGCAAAAACTTTGTACCCCATTTTACGAAAATTACGCGGACGGAGGAGCATGAAACTTGGCACACTTATAGTTTATATAGAGAATCAGAATGCTAATGTATTTTTTTAATAATGCGTTAGATATTAAATTAGCAAAATAAATGTTACACACATTACCATGGTTTGACATCCATGTTTATATAAAGTGTTGCGTTGCTAAAGACAACGCGTTGTTAATGCGTCAATTGGGACACTAGTAATATTAATTTAAGCTTTATAGCGGTGGGTTCAATTCCTACTCAGGGGAAAAATTACGTTCAAATTATTTTCATTTATCTGCTTCAACAAGACTAAACGGAAAGCAAGTCTCCCAAACAACAATGCAAACTGATCCTCTCTTCTCATACTCATAACTGATCGCCTGGCTTTCGCTCTCTGATCTTTGAAAAATTGATACCGCTTTAATTACTTCCTCAACTGAATAAATTTAAATTTTAAGTTACATATAAAATGTGGTTTCTTTGTTTAATATTCAAATTAAATGAAGAAATCACATTTTAAATTTTGTTTATTTACTTATTTCTTATTTTTATATATATATATATATATATATATATATATATATATATATATATATATATATATATATATATATATATATATATAAACGCTTATTGCATATATTGACTGGAATTGATTTTTGTTAATAACTTCGTAATAAACATTTGTGAAAACGAATAAATTTAAAGTATAATTCTTAAGAAATAACAAAAATGTAAAAATAAAGCACAAGACAAATTCTCACATACAATAAACTATTATAAATCGATTACAAAAATATTTAAAACAACCCTTAAAAACATTTAAATAATAAATAAAACAAATTACCGTAAAAGAAGAAACGCAGTTATTACCTGGGGTCTCAAATACCCATATCCCAAGCTCCTCACTCCTTGAAATTAAAAAAAAAAAAAAAAAGAACACAACGCGTGAACGCACCCAAAAAAGGAACAATGACAATATACGGACTAATTTGACATTAAAACGCGCCATTTCAATCAAGAAGTCAGATAATTTTATCGATGTTTCGATAATAAATGGTACTAATGATGCTTTTTCTTTATAATTCTTTTATCAGTGTTGTAGATATAAATAATATTTGGGAGTGAGTTACGCCACAGTTGGTTTTAAAGCGTTAATGCTTACAAATTGGTATTGTAATGTTATACGAGTTACTGGTTGGAACTTCTTTAGTGTAAGTAACGACAATTCTTAGTTTTGTGTTTGATAAATTAGTTTCTTAATTCTATATTTTTTGAAGTTTTAAAGCAAGTTAATCATTATTACTTGGGAAATGAACATATTTTAAAAAACGTGTATAACTCAGACTCGAATCCTGTCCTATCAAAACATTATTTCGTTCTTGAAGGCAATCCATGAATATATGAACTTTTATTGGAACATATGGTAGTTCGGAGTTGGGTCATTCGGAGAATGCGGCGGGTGAGTAGACACATACTTTACTATTTGCCGGGAGCATCTAAACGTGCCAAGATCGAACAGTTTGGGCATCAATGTCATAAGTTCTACGGAAACAAAGTAAAGCGGGACACAAATAATCATACCAAAAAAAAAAAACATGATTAAAAATAGACAACAAATAAACAAACTCCAAACAATCGTAAGAACTGGTTTTTAAATAATCTTCCGCTACATAAAGTTTTACGAAATGTTTATTGTTACTTGTAAATCATAATATATTAATGAATATTATATGTTTTTTTGAATTATAATAAATAATTAAAATAACTCTATAAACAAAAGTAACAATGCGGATGCCAGTGCAAAGCTAAGAGTAAATAATAAGTGTTCTCAAACACGACGCCACTGTGGTAATGGGACCACTAGGTCATCAGTAAATGCGATTGGTTGTCGGTTTGTTTCTTTACTCAGGAATGAATAACTTCAATGTTAAAACACTGTTCTCTTTTAATATTTCTCACATGTTAAAATTAGGAAAGGGCGCAGCGAGCTGTTTTGATCATTGGCACATAAACCCAGCTGCTCCTTTCCTAATAAAGACTTTATACCTCGTTATGCCAAGTTCTAACGGTTAGACAGTTTTTTCATATTGGCAATGGAAGCTACGTAAACATTCTCAGGTAATATTTTTGATCCTAGCCGACTTTTTCAAAACGTCGCACTAAGAGAATATGCACTATTGAATCCACGCAGTTCCGTATTGGCAAGTCGTCATTTCCACCTTATTTAGGCAGTTCCCCCAAGTATAATAAAGTATAATAAAATACTAGAACCATCCTCTTACGCGATTCAAATAATCGAAATGTTTTCAAGTATGAAGCTTCTGAGTTTGTTCCTTTATGACGAGACTGAAAACGTGTTTCGGAATCTTTTCTGAATAACCTGAATACCCTCCTACACTAAATTATTCACACTCCTCACAAAACCACACGCACACACATACGCACGCATTACACACGCACACGCAATATTACCACACTCCTCACATTTACATGGGTACTACGAGCTTTTCCTTAAAGTTTGTTTTTATAATTTAATTTTTTATTTTTTTTTATTTATTTCGAACCTTTGTATTTTTCTTGTAATATTGTCACTATAATTGTTTATTTTGGAGCATAAATGTGAATTCTAATAAGTGGGCGTTGACGTTGCGCCACAGTTTCCAACTTTAGCAGTTGTCAACGGTCTTCAAGCCACCGCATAATAAGCCCTATTTGTCTCTAATAAACTTTGGTTTTATTTTATTTACTTTCTCTGTTCCTGTATTTTTCGTAGTTATGTGCTGAGTGACGGAACTCAACGCCGCGCTTTGCCCTGTTACAAGAGCGAGTGAAAATACTAAATATTATTAATATTTTCATTCCCTCTAGTGTGTCTCGAACCCACAACCTGTCGCATTCACAGTCGCACGATTGTGTCTCTGAGCCACGACAGACCTCATCAAATCTGCAAATAGTATCAAATATTAAATTAACGCCTGTCGTGGCGCAGAGACACAAGCGTGCGACTGGTTGACAGGTTGTGGGTTCGATTCCCACTCCAGGAAACGGAATTTTTCATTTCCTGGGTTTAGTAAACAGGCAAAGCGCGGCGTTGAGTTTCGCCACTCAGCACGCAATGCCTCAATTCGGCGGAAAGTGGGGAACGGAGTGTCTTAACACTAAGTTCCCTCTGCCTACCCTGCTATATGCGGGATATAGGAAGCTATGTATGTATGTATGTATTAATTTATATCTAACCATAAACTAAACTAAACTAAGCAAAACTATTACAAACGTCCATCTTTCCTAAAATAGAAAATACACAACCAATTTTATGAAATTGGAAAAAATGTTTTCAGAAAATTCTCCCCAACTTTTCCGTTAGCAACGTACACGTTTGAAATTTGGCATTTCCAAAATTTGAAATGGGCGGGAAAAGCTCAATCAAAGCGAAACGCTGCTACAGGCAGCTGCCATTGTCGCGTTTTGTTTTTCCTTTAACTACCTGTGCCTACGAAATACACATTTTTTAGGTATTTTCGTTTCAAAATAAAGAAAAAAATGGTATCATGGCGCAGTGAGGCTGTGGTTGTAACGTGAGTGGTTGTGGATTCGATTCCCAGTCCAGAAAACGAAAATATATATTTTTTGTAGCTTCACGCTATATCCCGCACATAGCAGGGTAGATAGAGGGAACCTGAGAACCAAGTGTTAAGACACTGCGATCTATAAAAACTTACTGTCCTCACTTTCTTAATCAAATATAACTATGATGAGCTTCCCGGATGAGCGTCAACAACATTTAATTCCATACATTAACATCAATTATTATAGTGTACAGTTGATTTTTTATAAAGAAATAATTTAACCTACTAGTCCTTGTTGACGCGTTAATAACGCATCCTAGCAACTTATGTATATGTCACTTTATATAAAAATAGATGTCAAGCCACGGTAGTGTAACATTTATTTTTTTAATTTAATATATAATTTTAAAAAGATACTATCATTCTGCACTCCTTCGCTATATAATAATAACGTAAAAGTGTGCCAAGTTTCATACTCCTCTGTCCGCGTAATTTTCGTAAAAAGGGGTACAAAGTTTTTGCTTCACGTATTAATATATAGATACCGTACAAATTCACTTCACAAATAAGAACTAAGAACTTGGCAGAAATCTATAAATTTGAAAGCAAATGGTCCGTAAATAGGTTTTCAATGTTAAAAACGTAAGTTACGACCCCACACATAATATTAAAGTATCGTAAATTTTTAAACGGATTGTCATTTCAATAATTCATGCCCTTTTTTAAATTTAATACTATTTGTTAACTTGGGTCATTTAAATAATAAAAATAAATTTTAATATGCGATGAGATACAATACTGTTCGCGTATATCACAAAACACCGTTAGTTCCCAATACATATTTTTTTGGTGGTAGGAGGTTCGTCCTCCGTCTGGCTCGCGACCACTATCATGTCAAAGACGAACCGTCAAATATCTTATGATGTGTTCCGGTTCGATGGCATGTAAGCCAGGTTTTCCCCTTTCCCACCCATCCATTCCCCAAAATGTGGTGGTTCCGATAGCGGACTACTACATTATCCTCCCTTTCCATCTGTATCCTCTAGGTTGGCAACGCATCTAGTACATCTCTTGTGTTGTAGATGTTCATGGGCGAAGGTAACCACTTACCATCAGGCGGTCCTTCTGCTCGTTTGCCATCCGGTATCCATAAAAAAAAATACATTTTCCTCCCACAACTTATAACATCGCACTTATATACTTAAAACAAACACAAAATAATTTATTACTTTCACAAAGATGTTCTGTTAGATTGTGATTGGAGCCCTCCTTTAAGCAAGAAATGCCTGTGTATTAGAAGGCCCCGCTCATTCCACAACAAATACTACAATTTGAATTTAAATACAATATAATTGCTATTTGTACATGTTTTGTGTGATATGTGTGAGTGTGTGTGTGTATGTGTGTGTGTGTGTGTGTGTGTGTGTGTGTGTGTGTGTGTGTGTGTGTGTGTGTGTGGCCACGTGTGGTATCTGTTGTGCCTGTGCTTGTAAGGGATAGAGTATCCTCCTGAGTAAAACACTAATTACTACCACTGAACACTTTTCTAGCCGTGTCAATAGTTCCTCACGCCAATAAGATGCCTAAATGATGTTTTTTTTTTTGCCAGTGCGTAGCCACGTTGACTTCCATCTTCTTGCTTCAATGAGATCGTTTTTTGAGCCGGTGAGCAGGCAGTTAGGACAGGCAAGCAGAATTGTGCCATGGTTTATGGGCTGGCACCACGCAGCCACAGCAGGGCGTATGACCTGCAGAAGTACATCCCCACACTTTGCAAGGTGTTCTTTGTAACACGATCGAAGTGGCTGCGACTGCTGTACTGAAACTGAACACTGATTATAATGAACTATGCAGTAAAGAAAGCTAAATAAATTTGGCGCTTATAGTTGTGTGTCCTGAATCCTACTCTTTGATGAAGTAGTATCATTTACCCTCATATATCAGCATTGTAGGAGGTGGGAGTTCATCCTCCGTCTGGCTCGCGACCACTATCATATGGGCGAACACCGCCAAATATCTTTTGATGTGTTCTGATTCGACGTCATGTCTGCAGCCAGGTTTTCCCCTTTCCCACCCAGCACTTCCCCAAAAATGTGATGGTTCCGATGGCGAAGACCGCTGCTGCATTATCCTCCCTTTCATCTGTATCCTCTAGGTCGGCAACACTGGCTACATCATCTCTGCTTCATTGTAAGTGTTCATGTGGGCAAAGGTAACCACCACTACCATCAGGGTAGTCCCTTCTGCTCGTTTGCCCATCCGTTATCCATAAAAAAAAACTCATATAATTAAAATGTTGCTAACATATTTTAGCAATTGTTCGGATTTGCATAAAAATAATAACATATTGCTTTTGAAATCTAAGAATATCGCAACTATGAATTAAAAGTAAATAACATCCTTACTAATATTATAAATGCAGAAAGTAACTCTGTCTGTCTGTCTGTCGCAATGCCGTTACGCTTTCACGCCCTAAACCACTCAACCGATTTTTGATGAAATTCCGGGTATGAAGATAGAACTAAACTTGGAAAGGACATAGAATACTTTTTATCGCGAAAGAAAAAATGATAGAGGGGGTTGAAATAGGGGATGAAAGTTTGTATGAAGTTCCTTATTGTCAAACATAAAATCATATATAAAATCTGTTTACAACTTCACCATAAAACCACTTAACCAATTTTGACCAAATAGTCCTAGACCTTGGGGAAAGACTATGGGATACTCCTTATCATATCGCGCGATATAACCGAATTTCACGCGAGGGCACGAAGCCGCAGGCGAGGCTTTAATTGCGTGAATAAATTAAAATAAATAGAACCGACAAAAAATTCAGTGAAAATTGAAATAGTTACAAATAACTCAAAACTACTCGTCAGATCTTAACTAAATTTAAACGGGACCACATCTGGCACACTAGCTATTATATAAAGAGCATCACATCAAAATTGGTTCACGCAGTAAAGTTACATAAAAATACAGTCAATGAACCTCCGCTATTTTTTGAAATCGGTTAAAAATGAACTATAAGAAATATAAGCTCTTTAGAAATCTAAAATCGTAACAATAAATTAAAAGAGCAAATGATTCGTGAAAAGCTTTTCAGTATTAAATAACATTTGAAGATATAAGGTAAGTTACGACCCACATAATATTGTTAAACTATCGTAAATTTGTACGGATATTGATTTTCAATAACTCTCGTTTGCAGATATCCGATTCTTTATATATATAACAAAAAAAAAAAAAAAAAAAAATTAAAAAATGAAGTGTAATTAGAATTTAAAAAGAATAAACCGAAGATAATTTAGAGTAAAAAATTAAAAGGCTCATAATTTTTGAATACAAAAGCAAAACAAGATTAAATCCTTACTAATATTATAAATTCGAAATACTCTGTCTGTTGTCTGTCTGTTACGCTTTCACGCCTAATCCACTGAACCGATTTTGTTGAAATTCGGTACAAAGATAGAAATAACTTGGGGGAAGGACATAGGATACTTATTATCGCGAAAAAAAAAATGATGGAGGGTTGAAATAGGGGATGAAATTTTGTATGGAAGTTCCTTATTGTCAAACATAAAATTATGTAAGATTGTTTAACTGTTTACAACTTTGACATATAAATCACTTAACCAATTTTGACAAAATAGTCTACAGACCTTGGGAAGACTATAGGATACTCCTGTCATATCGCGCGATAACCGAAGATTTCACGCGCGGGCGAAGCGCGGGCGGCAACAAGTATTTCTGCTGTTTTATTATTATTATTTCAAAAAAGAAACAAAAAATTGCCTATAAGAAGCGCAAACTCTTTTAGAATCTAAAAATATAGTAACAATAAATTTAGAAGTAATGATTCGTTAATAAAAGTTTCAATACTAAATAATAAATGTAAGGTAAATTACGACCCCCACAGATAAAATTAAACTATCGTAAATTTAAACATGTATTACATACATTTCAACAATACATACGTTTTTCAAGAAAATATTTGACTATTTTTATTAAAAAAATTAAATAAAGATCAATTTAGAAAAGCGTTTCTTTTCTAAAGCAATTGTTTAAATAAAAAAAAACATAAGTAGATTACTAAAATTAGATTAGAAAAGATAAAAGTAGTTTTTAGTGGATTTGATTTAAAGTCGTTTTTTTTTTAATATATATATTTTAACTTCACGCTATAACCCGCATATAGCAGGGTAGGCAGAGGGAACCTGAGAACCTAGTGTTAAGACACTTCGTTCTCTTACAACAATTCTGTTCCCCACTTTTCGCCGAATAAAAAAAATAAGCTGTCAAAAACACATTTCCTTCACAAATCTAAAAATATCCTGACAATAAATTAAAAAGTAAATGATTCTTGAAAAAGTTTCAATATTAAATAATAAATATAAGGGAAGTTACGAATACAGGCCTCTAAATTTAAAATTACTTTTTTTTTTATTTCACAAAAAAAAAAAAAAAAATAAATTATATTTCATCA
>JAKGSA010000757.1:54552-131161 GCA_033558755.1 Philaethria dido
GAATACAGGCCTCTAAATTTAAAATTACTTTTTTTTTTATTTCAAAAAAAAAAAAAAAACAATCAATTCTATCTCATCACTAAATTATAAAGTTTAAACCCCTTAAGACATAAAGCGTGAATCCAATTTTAATTACATTAAGCTTGTCTGTCCCTCTCTGACTCAAAACAATTCACATGTTCCATCCCTCTCGCACACCAGATGTCGGCCACGTGACCACTTGTCAAGATTTTCCATGGTGTAACGCGTTTGTTTAGTATTTATTTATTAGAGAAATATCTTTTGTAGAAGGATTAGTTATATTTTTAATAATAACAGATTATTTGTAGTCATATTATGTAGTATGTAGTATTGTTGTCAGAGTATTGGTGGTAGGAGGTTCGTCCTCCGTCTGGCTCGCGACCACTATCATGTCAAAGACGAACCGCCAAATATCTTATGATGTGTTCCGGTTCGATGGCATGTAAGCCAGGTTTTCCCCTTTCCCACCCATCCTTTCCCCAAAATGTGGTGGTTTCGATAGCGGACTACTACATTATCCTCCCTTTCCATCTGTATCCTCTAGGTTGGCAACGCATCTAGTACATCTCTTGTGTTGTAGATGTTCATGGGCGAAGGTAACCACTTACCATCAGGCGGTCCTTCTGCTCGTTTGCCATCCGGTATCCATAAAAAAAAAAAAAAATTATTATATTAAAATTTAAGCCTGTCTGTGTGAGTGTGTAAGTACAAGTAAATAATACGTGAATAAATAAAAAAAAATAGAGAACCGACAAAAAATTCAGTGAAAAGTGAAATAGTTACAAATAACTCTAAAACTACTCGTCAGATCTTAACTAAAGTAAGTTAAAAATAAGCTATAAGAAACATAAACTCTTTAGACACCGAAAAATCTTTACAATCTAATCTTTACGCCTCTCGTGGCGCAGAGGTACAGCGTGCGACTGTAAACGCGACAGGTTGTGGGTTCGATTCCCACTCCAGAAATGGATTTTTACATTTCCTGGGTTTGATAACAAGGGAAAACGCGGCGTTGAGTTCTGCCACTCAGCACACAAGGCACAATTCGGCGAAAAGTGGGGAACAGAGTGTCTTAACACTAAGTTCCCTCTGCCTACCCAGCTATATGCGGGATACAGCGTGAAGCTATGTATGTATGTATGTATGTTTTATAATATTAAAATTTAGGCCAAGATGGATATTGAGATTCAATTGTACAATAGTGACAGTCAGTGGCAGCGAGACAGTAAACAAGTATATATAATATTCTCAATAACAATAGTTAAAAGTAGTTGAAAAAGACTTTAAAAGAAACACATTTAAAATTATTTTCTTACTACCTTCATTTTTCTGTCAAGAAAATTCTATAAATATATTGTAATATTATCGCAACCGGACACATGTTCAAATTTTTCCTCTTCTTCTTTTAGTGCCTCTCCAACTAGTGAAGGTTGGCAGTCAGCTTCGCATATTCAGTCCTATTCCTGGCAGCATGGAATAGCTCTACAGCGCTTTTGATTCCCGTCCATTCGCGGATGTTCCTAAGCCATGACTTTTTTCTGCGGCCGATTCTCCTTCTTCCAGCAACTTTTCCCATCATTATCAGTTGTAACAGTTCGTATCGGTCATGTCTAGAGAAATTTTTCCTACATTTACAAAAAAGTAGACACAGATTTTTTTAGCTTCTCGCTATATCATCATATATATCTTTAAATCAAGAGTCAATAGATCCTTTCTAGGCAAACATGTATCATCGTAGACCGCATTAATGCTTACGATCAAGCTTTGATGCGGTCAAACGTTAGCCTATCAATCATAAAAAAAATATATCCAGCACATAGCAGGGTAAGCAGAGAACCTATTATTAAGACACTCCGTTCTCTCACCGCCGAATTGAAGCATTGCGTGCTGAGTGGCGGAGCTCAACTCCGCGCTTTGCTTTGTTACCAGAGCGAGAAAAATATTAATTATTATATATATTTAATAATTTTATTTCCCGGAGTGGGAATCGAACCCACAACCTGTCACGTTTAAAGTTTCACACTTGTACTTCTGCGCCACGATTGAGCTCTAAAATAAAATTCTTTATGACACCTCAAATATCAAAATTTGGCTAAAACCACTGCACAAACAGCCTAAAGCTAATTTTTTCCACCCCCACGTGGTAACAGACGTCGCGTGTCAGCCACGCGGCTACTTGCCAGGATTTTCTATGCATTTGATCGTTTATTTTATTGCCGCATTTGCTTCGGACATGTTTGTTTTATAGACGACTACAGATTAAAGAGAGGTCACGGGTTCAATTACCATACATTTTTTTTAGCCTCACGCTTTGTCATAGCAGGGTAGTTAGGGAGAACTTAGTGTTGAGACACTCCGTTCTTCGCTTTCGGTCTTAATTTAAGACATTGCATGTTTAGTGGCGAAACTCAAAGCAGCGGTGAAATGAGAATAATTTAATTTAAGTAATGTCCTCGTTGACGCGTTAACAACGCGTTGCCTAGCTATATGTTTATCACTTTGTATAAACATGCATGTCAACCGCGTGGTAGTGTGTGTAACATTTATTTTATTAATTAAATATACTTTTTATGCATTATTTAAAAAAAAATGTTGGCATTCTGCACTTGTTCTCTACATAAGCTATAAGTGTGCCAAGTTTCATGCTCTTACGTCCGCGTAATTTTCTTTAAACGGGGTATAAAGTACGTATTTATATATATATGTATATATATATATATATATTTGTGTTAAAGGAGTTATAATTAATAAAACTTAGCCAACTTATCTTTACTGTGATAACTAAGAATATAACTAGAAATTAATATCAAGCCCTGTTTTTTGCATCGCATACTTTTTTGGCTGTAGAATAGAATGACCCATATAGATAACTAGCTGTATCCCGCAACTTCGTTTGCAAGGAGCAGAATGCCACGGTGGCCTCAACTCGCCCGCGTAGAGTATAATAAATAATGCACTAATTTCGACTAAATTTGATTACCATATAAACGGTTCTAGTGAGTTAATCTTAAAAGATAGGCATATACCGTTGCGGACATTTTTTTAGATCATTTCAAGGGGAATGATTCTTTCATACATATATTTTTGGTATCTTGAACCGTTTTAGCAGCGCACGCAGCTTGGAAAGCTCTCAAGGATGAATAATTTTCCGTTTTCCACATTTTCCATTATTTCTTCGCTCCTAATGGTTGCAGCGTGATGTTATACTTATGGCCTAAAGCCTTCCTCGATGAATAGTCTATTCAGCACAAAGAATTTTCCAATTCGAACCGGTAGTTCTGAGTTAACGCGTTCAAACAAACAAACTCTTCAGCTTTATATATTAGTATATAGATGAAATCAAAAACTCAAAAATCTCATCAAACCACTAAAAACCCGATAACATGAGTAATAAATTTATATATGTCCCTTTAAGTAGTGGGAGTGCGAGTGCTGCTGACGTTAGTTTAGCGACACGTGTCGTCTGCTACACATTGATTTTGTGCTTAAAGTATTATACACTAGAAAAATCATCACAGTGGTTACAAGTTCTTTTCTTTAGCTTCACGCTGTATCCCGCATATAGCAGGGTACGCAGAGGAAACCTGAGAAACGACGTGTTAAGACACTCCGTTCTCTTTTAATGTCATATCAATATTCTTATAAATATAAATCCAAATGTGAAATTGTAATGTAAAATTTAGTATTTTCATTTTTTTGGTTTGGTAACAAGGTAAAGCGCGGCGTTGAGTTCCGCCACTCAACACGCAATGCCTCAATTCGGCGGAAAGTGGGGAACGGAATTGTTGTAAGAGAGAGAAGTGTCTTAACACTAGGTTCCCTCTGCCCACCCTGCTATATGCGGGATACAGCGTGAAGTTAAAAAAAAGAAAAAAAAAACAGTGATTTTGATTCACAAAATGATTTACCTCTCGCCTCTCACTCTCTCTCATACATATTTCTCCTTATTATCATCGCTTAATGATTGCTCACTAATATTTCTATATATACAAAGAAATATTAATATTTTTTTTTAGCTTCACGCTGTATCCCGCACATAGCAGGGTAGGCATAGGGAACCAGAGAAACGACGTGTTAAAACACTCTTCCCTACGTTCTCTACTTTCCGCCGTAATGAGTATTGCGTGCATTGTCTTGTTAAAGTTTTTTACATTTCCTGAAGTGGGAATCGAACTCACAACCTATCGCGTTTACAGTCGCACGCTTATGCCTCTGGGTCACGACAGGCGTTATTTAATATCAATATTTTTACACATCTTTTTTTTTATTAACAAAGGATGGGAATCGAACCCCTGACCCCCTAACAACATAAAAGAACACCTTGTGACAATATTTCAAGCTAACACCTAGAGGCGTGATCCAAACAGTCTGTAGATGACATTGTACCAGTATTTATGTATAACGTAACGCCCATTCATGATATATGTTTTTTTCTTTTACTATTTTTTTTATTTTTTAGTGTTATTCATACATTCATAATAATGAACGTCCGTCGTGGCACAGAGAATCGTGCGACTGTAAACGCGACAGGTTGTGGGTTCGTTTCTCACTTCAGGAAATGGAATTTTTCATTTCCTGGGTTTGGTAACAAGGCAAAGTGCGACGTTGAGTTGCCCTAATTTGGCGGAAAGTGGAGAACGGAGTGTCTTAGCACTAGGTTCCAGTTTCCCTCTGTCTATCCTGCTATATGCGGGATATAGCGTGAAGCTATAAAAGACAATATAGTATAGAAACAGTTGGACTGGTTCTGATTGTAAGCGCGATGGTTGCGGGTTCGATCTCTCTCTCACTCAGTAATTGGTTCACCCAGTTGATCGGACGGTTTAGGAGGAGGTGGAGGAATTGAATCTGCTTTTTTTAAGTAAGTTAGAGACGATATCGCACCTTTAGAATTAGTACTGACCTATTTTAAAAAATATTTTTTTGGAAAACGACAAATAAAGATTTGTACATTTAACTTATTGAAAAAAAAAGTTTTTTTTAATTATATATTAATTTATATTCTTGTTTTAATCAAAGTCGATAAAGATCGTTGTCTTAAGGGGGATTCTGCTTTAAGAGGAATTGTCCTAAATTAGAATCCCCCTCTGGTCGTTTTTTATTAGGTCCCTAGAATTCTACATACATACATAGCTTCACGCTGTTACCCGCATATAGCTGGGTAGGCAGAGGGAAACCTAGTGCTAAGACACTCCGTTCCCCACTTTCCGCCGAATTGAAACATTGCGTACTGAGTGGCGGCTTTGCCTTGTTACCAAACCCAGGAAATGAAAAATTCCATTTCCTGAAGTGGGAATTGAACCCATAACCTGTCGCGTTTACAGTCGTACGCTTGTGCATCTGCGTCACGACAGGTCTATAACTCTAAAGGTGCGATATCCAGCTTTGAAGTGACAAGAAAAACAAAGAAGGCATTTTAAATATTTTATTGACACATGAAATGTATGACACATACAATTATTTATTATACTTAACTAAGAAAAATATTTACAAATTTGGTGCATTGTACAATTATAGATTTGTAGATTAACATCCATTTAAATATCATAATATTTTTTAGTTTTTTAATATTTATATCCTGTATTGATTTAAATTATTAATCATCTGTGTTAATAAAAAAAAATCTCTGGAATTTAATATTCTCTCCTTCAACTTATTTTAATTACAAAAAAAAAAGATTTTTAGACTGTGTTTTTATTGTTTTATAATTAATATATTTTTAATTCTTTTATATAAAAGTGTAGTTTATTTTATTGTATATTATAATTAAAAAAAATAATAATAAATTATAACTGGTATGTCAAAAATTTTAACTACTTATATTTATTTAATAATTAAAATAAAATTTATTTATTTATTTTATTCTAAAATGTTACAGTACATGTTAATTCTATATTTACAATCAAAGCCATATTTAATTTATGACCAGGAATTGGCGATGCGTGCTGAGTGGCGGAACTCAACGCCGCGCTTCACCTTGTTACAACGAGGAAATAAAAATATTTAATATTATCTAATATTTTCATGTCGTGTAATGTGTCTCGAACCTACAGCCTGTCGCGTTTACAGTCGCACTCTTGTGCCTCGGTCAATACTCATTCATTCATACTTATAAGCGGTTAAGAAGGAATCCAGTGAGATCTTGAGACTTGGAAGCCCCATATAACCCGAACAATCAGTTTTATAATGTTATAAGGACCCCTTTAATTTACGAGTGAGAACATAACCTTACCGCATATAGAAGAAATGAGTTACAGATATAAGATATACATACATACATACGTAGCTTCACGCTGTATCCCGCATATAGCAGGGTAGGCAGAGGGAACCTAGATAAGACACTCCGTTCCCCACTTTCCCCATAAAAGAAATCTAAGGTAAATAAATAGAAATTACAGTACAAATTACCCGTAGTAAGTAAAGGTGTTTGTGTCTTCTATATATTCTATATATCGAATAGATTCGGTACTATAGAGAAGTCGTTATTTTTTAATTATTTTCCCAAATTAAAAATCTTCAAATAAAAACATTAATTATTACTATTTATCCCAAATATCTATTAATTATATTCTGTGCAATATACAAACTATTTAAAAATATCGAATAAATACATCACTAGTTCAGAAAACACGTCAAGTTACATTTATTTCTTCATCGGAAGCGCTCGCATCACTATCGAAGTCCTCTTCCTCCATATTGTTATAAACATTTTCCCGCGTAAATAAAGAATTGGCGGCCATTTTGTCGTCATAACGGTAATCGTTGGAGGTGGTCGTGTATATTTTATTCTTAATTTCCTCATCTTCGTTGGAAATTGGTGACATCTTGGGTTTATCCACTTCAGCATCAGACAGGTCTGGGTGTGGGTTGTTCTTGTTGGGTAGAGTCTGCTCCCTGGAGCCGCCGGAAGCGAGGAGTTCCCGCTCTTTGGAGTTCCGCCATTTCATGCGACGGTTTTGGAACCAGATTTTTACCTGTGGAAAAAATATTTATTATATTAAAAAACATAGCAATAAAATGATGTGATTTTAAATGGATTACGTATTTATTTCTATTTTACAACTCATATGCCTCAATTCGGCGGAAGAGAGGAAAGGAAATTTTAAAGGAAAACGGATTGTCTTAACACTAGGTTCTCTGGTTCCTGGATACAGCGTGAAGCTAAAAAAAGCTTCCTCATAAAAGAGAAGGTAAGTAATGTAGACAGAGAGAGTCCAGTGTCAAGACACTTCGTTCGCTACTTGTATAGAAAAGAAGACTAGACTAATTGAATACTTATGAGGTAAAGTCATTATATTAACATGTGAAAGAAAAGCTTAAGACACCTTTTTTTATATTACAATGGTGAATCTTGCCACTGTTAAAATTATATAAGACATGGAGAAAAAAATACTAATAAAGAACATAAATATTAAACATGCTACCATGTTTTCGATACGATTAGTTGTAATAATAGTGATGGGCTAATCGGTAAAGAAGGAATAAATCCTTCTTTACCGATTAGCCCATCACTATATTTGATACATCACTACTTGAATATTATCTACTATATATTTATAGTAATAGCTAAACGTGTACTTAATTAATTTAAGAATTAAAAGGACAAAGAATCAACGAAATTTAAAAAATAGGTAACCTATAACCATCGCAATGCGTCAATCTGGCGGAAAGTGGGGAACGGATTTCTGAACGAACTCTGCCTACCCCGCTATATGCGGGATACAGCGTGAAGTTAATAATCATCTTCAAATCATTCTTCAATCAATCGAATGGCCATAGTTCCATATCGATACATTCAATAGTTTTCGCGTGATTGGCGAACATAAAAAACCCATTTTCATTATAATGATTTTCATTATAATGAGCAAGGAAATGAAAATACTAAATACTTTTTTTTTTAACTTCACGCTTGTATCCCGCGTATAGCAGGGTAGGCAGAGGGAACCAGAGAACCTAGTGTTAAGACACTCCATTCTCTTTCAACAAATTCGTTCTCCACTTTCCGCCTGGTTGAGGCATTGCGTGCTGAGGGGCGGAACTCAACGCCGCGTTTTGTCTTGTTACCAAACCCAGGAAATAAATAATTCCATTTCCTGGAGTGGGAATCGAACCCACAACCTGTAGTGTTTACAGTCGCACGCTTGTGCCTCTGCGCCACGACTGGCGTAAATATTATTTAATATTTTCATTGTGAGTATGTCTCGAACCTACAAACCGTCGCGTTTACAGTCGCACGCTTGTGCCTCTGCGCCACGACAGGCTTCGGTTAATACTCATTCATTCTATATCCCTGTTAACAATGAACCACGCCCACCATCAATAAGCGCATGTCACCCACAAATCCATTCTTTACCCCAAAAACTGTTATTTCTGTCAAAAAAAAAATGATATAGAAAAAAATGTGATTCATAATATTAACGATTATCGTTTTTTTTTTTATTTTATTTGGTATTTGGTATAATACACGCGTTGTATTTTTTTATTTCAGTTTTATTAATATAAAAAGGTCTAATTATATATTTAACGCCTGTCGTGGCGCAATGGTACAAGCGTGCTACTGTGAAAGCGACAGGTTTTAGGTTCGATTCCCACTCCAGGAAATGATATTTAGTATTTTCATTTCCTCGCTCTGGTAACAAGACAAAAGCCCTCGTTGCGTTCGTTCGCCACTCAGCATGCAATGCTTCAATCCGGTGGAAAGTGGGGAACAGAACGAAGTGTCTTAACACAAGGTTCTCAGGTTCCCTCTGCCTTCACCTACTGTAAACGCGACAGGTTATGGGTTCGATTCCCACTCCAGGAAGTGACAATTTTAAATAATATTTAGTATTTTAATTTTATGTGTCTGGTAACAAGACAAAGCGTGGCGTTGAGTTCCGCTACTCAGCACGCAATGCCTCAATCCGGCGGAAAGTGGGGAACGGAATTGTTGAAAGAGAACGTGGTGCCTAAACACTAGTTTCTCTGGTTCCTTTTGCCTACCCTGCTATGCGTAGGTTGTAACCTGCACGCTGTTGCGTGAAGCTAAAAAACATTAAGAAAAAGAAACATTACACTTTAGATGAAAATAGAAGCCAAATTCAATTAATTAGTGTGTAATAGTGTCTTAACACTAGGTTCTCTGGTTCCCTCTGCCTATCCTGCTATATGCGGGATACAGCGTGAAGCTTATATATAAAGTTAAGGCGCAGTGGACAGCGTCTGACTGTACTGCGGTTTTGGGTTTGAACCTCACTCGGGGTAATAAATTATTTATTCATATTTTCTCGTCCTGGTTATACAAATTCGAGTATATAATAATTTACTATTCTTTTTGGCAAAGTGTTAATCAATCATCTCTAATCAATCATCTCAATTCGGCGGAAAGTGGGGACCGTAGTGTCTTAACACTAGGTACCCTCTGCCTACCCTGCTATATGCGGGATACAGCGTGAAGCTATGTATGTATGTACTATTCTTTTTTATATACCTATTATTACTTCTATTTGCTATTTACTTCTAAAAACTGTATAACAATATTAATGTTATACGATATAGATGCAAAAAATAACAAATAATAAAATAAATTCCGAAACGATAAAATCTCACTTTTATACTATAATGCTAGTGATAACCGTAGATGACGAATGGATCTGTGCAATCAATGTAAGAAATAAAAAATATTCTGACTACCCTTCTATGCTCAAAAGCATGAAGGTACAATCTTAAACTAAAGTAAAAATGTCAGTACCGTCAGTCTAAGAAGCTGCTACCGGATATGAACTTAGGGTTGCTCTTTTGCCTATACCGTTTTTGTAGTCGATGATATGAAAGGCAATTGAGTATAGAGAACCTAGTGTTAAGACACTCCGTCAATCGACTCCGTCCGGTGGAAAGTGGAAGTGGGGAAGTGGGGAACGGAGTGTCTAAACACTAGGTTCCCTCTGCCTACCCCGCTATATGCGGGATACAGCGTGAAGCTCTGTCTATGTCTCTTTAAATTATCTTTACCGATCAATCCTTCTTCGTGTGTTCTCCATACAACGTGACATTGGCGACATTGGCGAAGTGATTTTTGCTTAACTAGCACGTTAAAAGCGCCATAATTAAACAACAGAACTGAACTAAATTATCCACTTATTATTTACATATTTAAGTAATTTTCATATTCTTTATTAGATATCTAATTTTTTGACAAAAACCGGATATGAATTGAAAATGACAAATCACTTCCACGGAACCAATCGGTTATTGATCGTTTTCGAAATTCGAACGAATCATTTGTCAATTTTAAACGTCGAATGTTTTTTGGTGCGACTTTTGTTCGATAATTGAAATGTGAGACGAATTATGTAGATGTCAAAAATTTATACATTTTTTTTATTATTATCTATATGATTAATATTTTATAATTAATTATCTGTTGTAAATGAGATAAACGATTTTTTTTTCTTTAAGCTAATTATGTACCTAATAAAGATGAATGCCTGAAAATTTAAAAAAAATTTAAAATATATTGTTTCTATTTCTTATTTCCATGTTCTGAATATTCTCATTATACAAGTAAGTAACTATTTTTTTTTTAATTTGAAATAGCTATTACTCTTTATAATGATATGTGCCCAAAACTCATATACCTATACCATATGTGTTACTTATTTTAACATAATTATTCCGAACAAACCTAATGTCACTGTGCGAATATTACTATAGAAGTTTTCTGGACATTATCCCCATTTGGTTTTATCTTCTTGCGTCTTAATCTTTTTTAGATAGCAGAAATTACCGTAAAAATACTCTGTCAGCTATTTTCCAATTCAAGATATATTACTTGTGAGATGAAATACTACTACAGAACGAAATATAGACACTTCGTTGTAGACTTTGCTCTCTACTTAATATGTATACCATAAAAAAGCGATAATGTGTGAAAAAAAAACTATTTCACGTTTCCTTTTGGCATAGCAGAGTAAACCTTTGCCTAGTCATTAAAGGCAATGTAGTATCACCTTTCGTTATCCACATCGAAGTCCTAAGTAGATATTACACGCTAAATAACGGAACTAAACGCCGCGCTTTATCTATATATAAATACGTGAAGCAAATACTTTGGATCCCTTTTTACTAAAATTACGCGGACGGTGGAGCATGAAACTTGGCACACTTATAGTTTATGTAGAGAGGAGTGCTATGCTAACATTTTTTTTTTAAATAATCCATAAAAAGTATATTAAATTAACAAAATAAATGTTACACACACTACCATGGTTTGACATCCATGTTTATATAAAGTGATAGACAACGCGTTGTTAACGCGTCAACGGGAACTCTAGAACAAACAAAAAGTTATATAACCAAGATATATGATATAAATGGTAACATATACATATATAACACATAACAGACCCTTGACCGCGTCACGTCGTCGCGCATTTAGCGACAATACGCCGCCGCCAGCTGACGCGACCCTTTCTGACTTTCTGCTGAACACTAGTTACGTTATTGTATCGATGTTATTGTATTTTTTTATTTTGTCAAATAAGCAAGAATATTGTTTAAGATTATTGTGCAAGAATATTGTGCTTTCTTTACTGTCGAATATATATTAAAAATAGTTTTTTTTAGCTTCACACTATACGAGTATCCCACACATAGCAGGTAGGCAGAGGGAATTGTGGCATTGCGTGCTGAGTGGCGGAACTCAACGCCGCGCTTTCCCTTGTTACCAAACCCAGGAAATGAAAATAGAAAATAATATTTAGAATTTTATTTACTGGAGTGGGAAACGAACCTGTCGCGTTTAAAGTTGCACGCTTGTGCCTCTGCGCCACGACAGTCGTTAAATATATAAGTTATTCAAAATCTTTATAAAATGCAGTCTATGAGTTATTTTATATAAGTTAAATTACTGTAAAGTTACATTTAAATCTGATTTTGCGTGAAAGAATAACAAATATCAATACGTCCATCTTCACAACGTTTTGCATTTATAATATTTGTAACATAACTAAAAGTTTTTATTGCGACATAATTAATTACTTTTTAATAGGTTTTTTGTCAAAACAACGAAATATATAAAAAAAAGCTACAGAAGATTGTATCTAAACAAAAATAACGAATTTAAAATACTGAAGAAGCACTCTTAGCAACATGTATGCAGTGGCATATACATACATCACCATCTTACAAAAGTTATAAAAATATATAAAACATATGGTAGAGTGATTTATATTTATTAATACTTATTTCTTTGTATAAATATTGATTATCTTTGTCTCTATGCACTTGTACAATATATGCAAATTTTCATACTCCTCCGTTCGTACATTTTTTTTTAAAAAGGAGTAACAAAATCATGTTTTAATATATAGATATTTTACATAAGAAAACTATCAACAGTAATAGGCTTAAAATAATTCATGAATTTAGTATAGAAAATTTATATCGATATATCGAATCGATAAAAACTCGAAGACCAACCCCATCCCTCAAAGACAAGGGGTGCGACAGACTCAGAAATCAGAATTAATTACTTTTTGACATATTCACTTTTATTGCGATTTATACGGAATAAAGAGATACCGACGCGCAACTAATTTGTAGAGGGGACGCTGATATTGTAGTAATTATGATATATTAGTTCAGAATATCTAATAGATTGGGCAAGCTGTTGTGTTTTATAGTCTGTGGGCAAGTGCAGCTGTGGGGCATAAGAAATAATTCAACCTATTAAAGTTTAATCTATGGAGCATCTCTCTCTCTCTCTCTCTCTCTCTCTATTTGATGGAGAAAGAGGAGAATGACAAATATCTCTGCTATATGAGTGTAAGTGTAGCTTTCGATTTATTTTTTAAATAAAAGGATTTAATATAGCATGTAAATATATGGTATCGTATCTACATATTGCTATGGGTGATTTTATCTGAATGTTTTATATTCTTATTTTATAATTATAATATAAAGAATATGAAAAGAATAAATAAATAATTTGTTTTCAATAAATAAATAAATGAAACAGATAATTAAAAACCAAAAGAAATAAAACATTAAAGAGTTTTTCTAATACATCGTATATTGTATATCTATGTTATAATATTGTATATCTTCTTTCAAGTGTTCTATCGAGGGTCTTTGTGGTTTTTAAAACTCAAACCGAAAACTATATTATATCACTATATTTTTTATGTTTTATTTAGAACAAACGAAAACAAACAATACATTTAGATAGCAGTACATAAGAGACAGCGTGTTCATTTCGCAATAGTAAATACTGGCTGAATAAATTTCAACGTGGGTCCAATGAATGATTTTCGGACCGCGTATCCAAATTTGAAATATTCATATTTGGTATGAATATTCAAACGGCCCGCTGTTTATTCACGTTCCAATTTCAAATATTTGCATTTATTTATTTTGAATTGGGAAACTTTTTGTTGGCGCGCTTTTGTGACTGACATTTACTTACATGTTTGTTTAGGTTATGTCAAAATTGTGATTTTTTATGTATTTAAATTAGTAAAAATGTCTATTTTATTATATTGTAACCCTTTGTGGTATATTTGCATTTGTTTTTTATGTGTAAATATTAGTGACATGTTAGATTTAAATATTTATTTTATGGGTTCTTCAATAGACAACGTAAGGTAGATTTTTTATTATATTATTGTAATTGCTTACGAATTAAATTATATTCTATTTCACATGAAGTATTTAGATTTATACAGCGACGGATATTGAAAAAAAAATTTAACATATATAGATATAAGTATAATGAGATCCTTGAATTTGAATAATCGCGTATATTTTTGTAATCTAAAATACTTTTTTGGAAACCCGACGTTTCGAACATTTTACAGTAGTCCGCTGTCACAGGCTCAGGTGGCTTTATAAACAAGCTCTAATAATGTCATGCATCTCTCACAGATGTGACATCAAATACATATTGCAATTGCTAAATACTGCAATGATAAGAAAAATAAAATAAACGCTACAGCTTGTGGATTCAATTCCCACAACAGAAAATGTTAGTATTTTCATTTCCTGGGTTTGGTAACAAAGCAAAGTGCGGCGTTGAGTTCCGCCATTCAGCACGCAATGCCCCAATTCGGCGGAAAGTGGGGAACGGAGTGTCTTAACACTAGGTTCCCTCTGCCTACCCTGCTATATGCGGGATACAGCGTGAAGCTATGTATGTATGTAAATAAAAGCAGCTTCACGCTCTATCACGGCTAGTCAGTGTCAAGTGTCATAGTTCTCTGCTCTCCACCCGAATTCGAAACATTATGTATTAAAGGATACAATTTAATACCGCACTTTGCCTACCAGAGCGGGAAAAATAAATTAAATATAATTATTGCTCCGAGTGGGAATCGAATCTAATACCATATTAAGGGCCACCGTGGCGCAGTAGGACAGTATGTAATTGTAAACGCAAATGGTTATGGGTTCGATTCCCATTTGGATGAATGATTATATTCAATTATCCCTGCAACCTGCTCTGGCAAGACAAAACGCAGCGTTGAATTCTGCCAGATACTTATATTTTTTTTTAACTTCACGCTGTATCCCGCACATAGCATGGTAGGTAGAGGGAACCTAGTGTTAAGACACTCCGTTCTCTTTTAACATTTCCGTTTCTCACTTTTCACCGAATTGAGGCATTGCGCACTGAGAGGCGGAACTCAACGCCACGGTTTGCCTTATTGCCAGATATATCTATATATGAATACGTGAAATAATTTTTTGCGAAAATTACGCGGATGGAGGAGCATGGAACTTGGCACACTTACAGTTTATATAGAGAGGGAGTGCAGAATGCTAACATTTTCTTTTTTTAATAATGCATAAAAAGTATATTTATTTATCAAAATAAATGTTACACACACTACCATTGTTTGACATCCATATTTATATAAAGTGACATATACATACATTGCCAAGTCTATATAATATTTAAAAAAAAAAACAAACGTCATATAAAAGCACCCTAAGCCACAGATAACCAATAACTCGAGCACAGATTATATAATACTATTGTTTAGAACAATTAATTTGAACAAAGGTTACGAGATAACTCGGAGTAAAGATGGTGGTTCGTGAATATGAATGTCTTTGAAGTCTGTATTATCTTGTTGGGTACTTAGTTAATTGTTATTTTAATATTTGAGATAATTTGATATTTATCGTTTTTAATTTTGGATGGGTTACCTTTTTTTATTATGGGAATATATACCTATATATTATGCAGTCAAAAGCTAGTGATAATTAAAAAAAAATAGGTCTTTTTGAAGGTGTTTCGTTTATTTTTTTTAAATTGATAATTAAATTTTTATAAAAACTTGTATTGGTTACCTTTGTCTAATTATGAAAATAAATAGATAAAAATATGCAGTCAAAAGTTAATAATAGAAAACTTTCTTTTTGAAGATTCCTATAATTAACTTCACGCTGTATCCCGCATATAGCACGGTAGGCAGAGGGAACCTGAGAACCGACGTGTTAAGACACTCCCTTCCCCACTTTCTGCCAAATTGAGGCATTGCGTGCTGAGTGGTGGAATTCAATGCCGGGCTTTACGGTGTTACCAAACCCAGTAAATGAAAATACTAAGCTTACATTTCCTGGAGTGGGGATCGAACCCACAACCTGTCGCATTTACAGTCGCACGCTTGTGCCTCTGCGCTACGACAGACTTTATTTTATAATTAAGATTTTTTTTTAAATTTAATATTAGAATCAATCTATCCAATGAAGGCACTTACTTATATGCAAGGTATTTGTTACTTAGAAATATTTTGAAAATTACATAATATTACTATATTAATAATGAATTAAAAAAAACGCAGACAAATGATTATACTCGCATATTTTTTATTTTCATATTACTTATTATAAACAAAAAATAAAACTATATTTCCGCCAAAATTATTAAAAAAAAAAAAAAACAACTGTCAAAGTAATACAAAATGTAAATATAGATTAAATATAAATAAAATCAGTTTCACACTCGCTCCGTATCCGAAATCTTGGCGCGCTGGTTGCGTTTGACATTAAATAATTGTTGGGCGCCGGCCGACGGGGTTTGTGCTACTGTTCTAGTAGACATGACTGTATTTATTAAAAATATTTTTTTTATGTTATTATAACGTTTATTTAAGAGTTATGTTTTTTTTTTGTATGCCTCGAATTTGAGGGGGAAGTGGGAACTAAGTCTCTTTAGACTAGGATCCATTTATTAAAAAAAAATAACGTGTATTTACTTACTTACTTACTTAGCTTCACGCTGTTTCCCGCATATAAAAGGGTAAGCAGAGGGAACCTAATGTAAAGACACTCTGTACCCCACTTTCCGCCGGATTGAGGCTTTGCTGAGTGGCGGAACTCATCGCCGCACTTTGCCTTGTTAACGTGTATTTAAGAGTTATATATTTTTTAATTTTATGTTATTTTTTTTTTAAATTATTGTCACTAGATCCTCTCTAACTACCCTGCTGTACGAGATAAAGCATGAAGCTGTTTTTTTTTTCAAGAAAAAGAAACAGCTTAATGCACTTTGTAAAGTTTAAAAAAACCAAATTTAACCTAACCAGAGTATGGATAAAAATATATTTAAAAGAATATTGTATGCCTCGAAGACTTCTTTTCCTTCACTTTGATCTCCTTAAAGGGTTTAAATCCGCAAAATTCACATCTAATATAATTTATTTCTACCATATCTTAAAATTTATTGGTATTTGATTGAAGTTATCGTGGTACAGTGCGACGATGTCTGACCGTAAACGCTATGTTAATGGGTTTGAATCTCTCTTATATAAATTATAATATTTGAATTATCTTCCCCGCTCTCGCAAAATAAAGTACACCGTTGAGTTAAGTTAAGTAAGTAGAATATAGGGAACGGAGTGTCTTAACACTAGGTTCCCTCTGCCTACCCTGCTACATGCGGGATACAGCGTAAAGCTATGTGTGTATGTATACAACAGACTAGGTTACCAAAATAAAACAATAAAATATCTAGTCTTTTTATCTGTATTGAAAATATATATTTATTACCTGTACCATTCATTTTATTCGTAACTCTATAATTGGGGGAAGGAATTTATTTAATGACAGCATCCCGAGGGGTAGAGCGCGGGATTGTGATGCTCGCTCCAGACTTTTTATATTTTATCGCGAATTAGAAACCTTTGTATAACGTTTGATGGATGGCGCCGTGTTGATGTTATTATTTTATAAGGAAAATATCATATTATTTATAATTGGTAACAAGGTAAAGCGCGGCGTTGAGTTCCGCCACTCAAGCGTGCCTTAATTCAGCGGATAGTGGGGAACGGGGATCTTAAGAGAAGGGAGTGTCTTAAAACTAGGCTCTCAGGTTCCCTCTGATATGTGCCTGATATGTCTACTAGCTAGATACTTATGGTAAGGTAGAGAGAGGAGAGACAGTGTTTGTGAATGTTAATGCGCATTTTAAAAGGGCCCCTTAAACCTACACGTTGTGTTGTAAGTCACAGGCACTGTCCACACTCCTCTCTCTGCAACGCGATGGGTACGCGCACTGTGAATCCATGTTACGCTAAGGAGTTTCTTCTCTTCTCTTCTTATGGCCAAATTACACAATATCTTTGTAAATTGCACCCTAACTCTATCTCTACCTACCTGACTACGGTATGTGGAAAACTGAATTAACAATCATTCTCTCTCTTATATATTTTCTATATCTATACATAAATACGTTAAGCAAAAACTTTGTACCCCTTTTTACGAAAATTACGCGAACGGAGGAGCATGAAACTTGGCACACTTATAGTTTATTGTAGAGAAGGATTTTTTAAAAAATGCATAAAATGTATAAAAAGTATAGTTAATTAATAAAATAAATGTTCCACACACTACCATGGTTTGACTTCCATGTTAACATATACATTGCTAAAGACAACGCGTTGTTAACGCGCCAACGGGGACACTAGTACTATAAAAAGCATGAAGCTATTTATGTCTTTATGGCCATTGTAAATTTCAATGTTTATTTTAAATCGTACCCGAAAATAAAAGAAATAAGTTATTTTCAATTTTAAAAAAATCAACAACGTTGTGGCGGATTTGGATAGCCCAAATAATGTGACTTTCATTCTTCTTCTTCTTCTTTTTCATCATTTTGGTATTTATCCCGGCTAGCCAGGGTCTGCCTTCCTGCTCAATCTACTCCACTTTGCACGATCCTGAACATCTCGAGTGGTTAGTCCATATGTCTTTCATTGTCATTTGGAAAGCTTAATGCAATTAACGAATAAATAATTACCATATGTTTTCTTAGCTCTAAGAATTCAATTCGGTGTATGATTATATTTTAACTATTTTTATTTTTTTTTCTCCGCTCTAGCTAGTAAGTATGAATTTGTGCGACATGCAGAGATTAAAGTGGTCCACTTTACTAATCTCTTTTACGTAAGAAATAATAAAGCTATAGAAAGAAAAAATAAATAAAATAAGTTATACAAATATCACCAGTCAATGAAATGTATTTTGTTCCAAAAGGAAGTAGTAGAGAGAGTTATTTTTCGTTATTTTTCATGTTCCATCAGCTTTCACCGCAAAATACGAGACGAGACAAGGGATCCGTGAAGATAATTGGTATAATTAACACGTAAAGATAGCGTACTTATTTTGTTATTGAGCAGGTATTTTCTCTTCAGAGATGTTTCTTTTAGCTTCACGCTGTATTCCGCACATAGCAGGGTAGGCAGAGATAACCTGAGAACCTAGCGTTAAGACACTCCGTTCTCTTATAACATTTCCGTTCCGCTCTTTCCGTCGAAATTGAGGCATTGCGTGCTGAGTGACGAAACTCAGCTACAAATATATCCATGGGTATTTGCAACCGTAATATTTCTTCCAACTGAATGAGCATGCAGATTTATTGTTGATAATAAATGTTACTAAATTTTCTTATCTTTTTAGATAGTCTAAAACCATTTCCAGAAAAATATTTCTAGAAACATTAAAAATGTTCTTTAAAATTTATAGTGTACATCGTTTCAAATGAGAATAACCTTAAATCCGAAATATACACATACAACAATACAACCCAAAAAATAAAATAATACTCTTTATCATCCAAAACCCGAACCATATTAAATAACGTTCAAACTTTATAAATATAGCAATTTAACACAAAACAAAACCAACAATAACAGGCTATGAACCACATTCATACAGCCTAATCCAAACATTCAATAAACAGTAAAACCTGCTTGCAAGTATCCTATAAAAATCAGATATCATAAAAAGGCCGGTGCGAGGAACCGAACGTAAAAAAAAATAACGGCCAATCGCGAGCTCGGATACACTTTTACACGATACAAATCCACCAATAGAAAACCGTTTTAAGACGCAACACCTACATACAGCCGTCTCACTCTAACTCAAGTGATATATGTATAGCTGTTTCGTTCACATTGTCTTGAGTCGTTCAAAGGTTATTTTGTAAATTTATGACTGTCATTTTTTGTTGTTTTGGCGCAATTTATTTTTCATTTTATTTGTTTGAAATGATCAAATGAAAGATGTTTCCCGATATTGTGGTGAATTGAATTGAATAAAGGAGAAGAAATGGGTTAAGTGAGCGCTTTGAATGTCATATAGTTTAACTTTGCGTTGAGTAGACAGTAGGTACTTTGTTAGTAGGTAGTTTAGTCAATGTAGTTATTTGGATGATTTATTATATGAAAAATGTAGTACATATATTGTCAGTATACTAATTATAGTAAACACTGGACATTAAAAGAAATATGATAATATCCTTCTATATACATACATAGCTTCACGCTGTCTCCCGCATAGAGCAGGGTAGACAGAGGGAACCTAGTGTTAAGACAGTCCGTTCCCCACTTTCCGCCGAATTGAGGCATTGCGTGCTGAGTGGCGGAACTCAACGCTGCGCTTTGCCTTGTTACCAGAGCGACACATACAATTATTATCAATGTCAATTGGCCGTAATACAACAATAAGTATCTAGTTCATAATCTTAATATAAGCTTCAATTAAAATGCACTAAAAAGTAAAATTATTACATATAACTCAAAAACTACGTGTCAGATCTAAGCAAAATTTAAATGAGACCACATCAGAAACACTAGCTATCATATAGAAAAAAAATCATCAAAATTAGCTCACTCAGTAAAAAGGTATGTGGAAACACATAAAAAAATACAGACAAATTGCTAAAAACTACCCCCCTTCATTCATATTTGAACCCATAATCTACTAAATATTAAACAATTGGCATACTTACTTACACCACCACTTACAGACTTAACCGTCAAAAATCTAACCCTTTTCAAATTAAAATCTCAAACAATCAAAAAGAGGCCAGTCCTTACGCAGAGGCACAAGCGCGCGACTTTAACTGTAAATGTGACAGGTTGTGGGTTCGATTCCGACTCCAGGTAATGAAAATATTTAATAATTATGATAATTAATATTTTCATTTCCTCGCTCTGATAATAAGGCATTTAAGTTCCGTCATGCACGCAATGCCTCAATTCGGCGGAAAGTTGAGAACGGAGTGTCTTAACACTAGGCTACCAGGTTCTCTGCCTACGGTGCTATGTGCGGGATAGAGCGTGAAGCTAAATAAAGCTACCACGGAATTCAATCGACATATTATCTTAAGCCTAAACGAAACCGATTTTTAGTCTGAAAGTGTTTTCTTTTTAGTCTCTCAGGTTCTCTGCCTACAGTGTTATGTGCGGGATACAGATTAGCTTCACTAAAAAAAAGTTACCACCGTATTCAATGGACATATTATCCAATCTTACATATATGTATTCCGCATATAGCAGGGTAGGCAGAGGGAACCTAGTGTTAAGACACTCCGTTCCCCATTTTCCGCCGAATTGAAGCATTACGTGCTGAGTGGCGGAACTCAACGCCGCGCTTTGCCTAGTTACCAAACCCAGAAAATGTAAAATTCCATTTCCTAGAGTGGGAATTGAACCCACAACCTGTCGCGTTTACAGTCACACGCTTGTGCCTCTGCGCCACAAAAAAAAAATAGAACGGAGTGTCTTAACACTAGGTTACCAGGTTCTCTGTCTTCCGAGCTATATGCGGGATACAGCGTGAAGCGAATAAAAAGCTACCACGGAATCCAATCGACATATTATCTCAAGCCTAAACAAAACCATTTTGAGTTAACAAAATGCAAATAATAAGTAATTGTGTTGCCCGTAGCGGTTGTCGGCTGTTTCTGACACACCCCTAGGCCGGGGTTATTTTTTGTAACGCTCTCCCCCTTCCTTAGTTATGTTTGATATCTTAAAGTGACGCTATTTTTGATGTGTTGCGATATTTATTCTGTAACTTTGCTTGGTTTTTATTTTTTATGGTTTTCAGGGTGGTATATGACCATCAAAGTCAAAGTCAAATAATTTTATTCAAAATAAGAAGTTACATGCTTCATTTTTTGAACGTCAAATAATTTACCACTAGCATTTAATGCCTCAGACCTGAGAAGAACCGGCGCAAGAAACTTAGCGGGATTTTTTTTTATTCGTCAATGGTTTACAATTATTTATTAGTGGCAATGATACCTTTGAAACAGACTGGATCGAGCATTTCATTCCCAAGGTGTTATCATTTATAAAATTACTAATTAGGTAATAACCTTTAAGACATAAAATTTTCATATTTTTTTTAAATTGTAAAATGGAAAGTTCTCGTACGTTTTCTGGGATCCTATTGTAAAAGCATATACATTGTTCCATAAAAGAATTGCGGACTCGATGCAATTGAGTAACAGGCGCTGCAAGTCTAGAACGAAATTTAAGGTTTTACCAAAAAAACCGAATTCAAATAACATTTAAGTAAGATTTTTCAGTTACACTCTGTAACTGAAAAACTACTCGTCGATCTTAACTATATTTAAATGGGGATGGAATATCAGAAGCGCTATCTATCATATAAAAATACCGCATAGCAGAGTAGTAGGCCTTAGCAACGTGTATGTCGCTTTATTCATATCCAAATACGAGTATATGTACATATATATATATATATATATATATATATATATATATATATATATATAATTATATTTATTAGAGTGCTAGACAGTATTTTTAAAATTAATATATATATTAATTTTAATAATATATTAAATTCATTATTATAAAAAATACTGTCTAGCACTCTTTCATACAAGTTATGACTATGCCAAGTTTCATACTCTCTCATCAATATTATTTGTATAAATAGGGGCATAACGTTTTTCCTTCACACATTAAAATAACAATACAAAAACAACATGTAGAAGCCGTACAATCAATAATACATTTTTTAACAAAAAAAGAGAACCGACTTCAAATAAAATATACTTAAAGGCCAAATTGTGACAAGAAACTCAAATGCGTCAAATCTTAACTCAATTTAATCAGGACCACTTTAAAAGCACTAGCTATCATATAAAATAAATTATCAAAATCAGCTCAACCAGTAAAAAGTTTTGTGGTAACACACATAAAAAACGAAAGTGCGGGCGGAAAGTGGGAAACGGAATTGTTGTAAGAGAACGGAGTGTCTTAACACTAGGTTCTCATGTTCCCTCTGCCTACCTTGCTATATACGGGATACAGCGGAAGTTAAAAAAAAGAGCAACAGTAGAATTGTTCCTTCTTTTTTGAAAGTCGGTTAAAAGTAGCTTCTTCCTCTTTTCGAGTAAATGGGTAAAAATTGCTTACCTGACTATCCTTTAACCCCAACTTCTCAGCAAGCTTCTTCCTATCCGGTTTCGATATATACTTCTGGACTTGAAAACGTTTTTCTAATCCTTTTCTTTGTAAATCAGAAAATACTGCTCTTCTCATCATACCACGACGTGGTTTACCTTGAGAAAAAAACATTATTTATATTATATTTACTTTTTTTTAACTTCACGCTGTATCCCGCATATAGCAGGGTAGAGGGAACCTGAGAATCCAGTGTTAAGACACTCCGTTTCCCACTTTCCGCAGCATTGTGTGCTGAGTGGCGGAATTCAACCTTCCTTGTTACCAATGCCTGCCTTGTTACCAAACCCAGGAAGAGAAAATACTAAACTTTTACATTTCCTGAAGTGGGAATCGAATCCACAACCTATCGCGTATACAGTCGCACGTTTGTGTCTCAAGACACGACAGACATTTACTTGAAGTCATTTTTTTTTTATTAGAGTCTAATTATATTGCCAGCACGTATAATTTAATTCACTATAATAATATGTATAGCTATAACTTTTTCTTCAATCAGGCATCGAACCCATGACCATTAAGAAAAAAACATGATACTAATCATTCATCACATACAAAACGTTTTTCTGCAATAATGTCACCATATTGTAACGACAGGCTTGTTATTTTGATAAAAGGGGAATAACCTACCTCTGGAACTATGCGCCCAGGGGAAGCCCCCGGGAAGAGGGAACACTTGGGTGTGCGCTTGTGCTGGTCGTACTGTAGAAAAAAAAAATGAAATTAACATATTTATAATCATATGTAAACTAATATTTTTTTTGTGTTAACAATTTTTATGATTTTGGAACAAAGTTCCTTACCGCGCGTCGTGAAAGGGGCCTAGACAGAAAAAATTAAGACCGAAAGTTGTAACGACACTTTTTGCTCTAGTTGTAAGACGTGCGGCGTGCGCGCGTTTCTCTCTCATATAAAGCAACCCAGTTATTTTCGTTTCGTTTTTCTATTTGTCATTGAACAGTTTGGTGTCGCGACGATTATTTTATACATACATAAATACATAGCTTCACGCTGTATCCCGCATATAGCAGGGTAGACAAAAGGAACCTAGTGTTAAGACAAGTATTGCGTGCGGAACTCAACGCCGCGCTTTGCCTTGTTACCAAACCCAGGAAAGTGAAACATTGCATTTCCTGGAGTGCGATTCGAACCCACAACCTATCGCGTTTACAGTCGCACGCTTGTACCTTTGCGCCACGACAGGTGTTAAATTATATAACTTAAAAGAAATAAAATATTATTACAATTCATTCACTAATTTATCTATCTATCTATCTAAAGGAATTTTGTTCCATTCATCTCTCATCTTTTTTCATGTGATAGCTAGTTCTTCTGCTATGGTTACATTTAAATTTTGTTAATATCTAACAAATAGTTTTATGAGTTACTTGTAATAATTGTTATTTTTAGTGCATTTTTTACCCGACTGTCAGAGGGTTATGTTTTTTGCACGTATCATGTATGTTTGTAATATTCTTTATTACCGCATATCTTCAAAACACCTGGACAGATTTATATAATTAGGGTGACGTTAAATTGGTATTGATAGTCCAAGTGTTCTTAGATATGTAAGGTCACTCTTAATTTAATATGGCGCCCTCTACAGGCAAATTACGTCATGAATAAAAAGAAAAAAAACGTTGATGGGTACCATGCGGGGTGTCAAATGAAAGTACTTTATTAGCACATTTCAAATATACGAGTATAACACATAACCAGCATTTATTGCCTATTTTATTTGTATTTGCTTTTTAAAAACAAAATTTCTTAAATTTGCCCCACAATTTTTTTTTTAATTCAGTTTCATTATGTAGTCGGGTTTTCTATTCTTTATAATATTTATTCTTGTTGAAGTAGATTTTCTTTTTTGTTAATTTTTTTATTACATTAAAAAAGTAGTTTATTTATGAAAAATGAGGGTAGTTAGAAATTTGAATTTTAACGATCATTTGCTAATTTATGTTATATATTATTTTAGGATTCAAACGCTATAGATTTTTCTGTCTAGATAAAATATATTTAAAAAAGAAGAAAGGAAGCCATTATGGCGCAGTGGGGTTATCTAATTGTAAATAAGATTTGTTATGTGTTCGATTCCCAGTTAAGGAAATAATTATATTTAAATTATACATAACAAGATAAAACGCGGCGTTGGATCCGCCACTCAACACGCATTATGTCAATTTCGGATGGAAATTGAATAACAGTGTTTTTTTATTTGCACGTTTTTTTTGGCGTGAAAACGTGCAAATAAAAAAAGGTTATACTCCAATTATAAATCTACAAAAAAAAAAACTATTGTTAAATATCAAATCCTACATCACATACAAAAGAAAACATTCCGCAAACAATACCAAGATGTTCCAAACCTCTGTTTATATTATCACACTCAATTACATCGTAATCTGTACAGCATATTGAAGTTTCAGATTATATTGAACAAATAAAGGGGATGCAATGCTTTGTACGTTTAACGTTAACTGCTTTTTCAATAGTTTAGCCACTATGGTTTATAATAGGGATATTCCATATTGCCTTTTTAACAGAGATCCAAAAATTGGACATTATTGGTTACCCGACTGTCAGAAGGGTTATGTTTTTCGCGCGTTTCATGTATGCTTGTGATATTCTTTATTACCTCATATCTTCCAAACCCATAGACCGATTTATATAATTCAGGTGAATTTAGATTTGAATTGATACTCCAACTGTTCTTAGACATGTGACGTCTCCCTTAACTCAATATGGCGCTCTCTAAAGGCAAACGTCGTCATCATAAAAACAAAAAAAAAATATTGGTACCGTGTCGGGTATCAAAGGAAAGGTCTTTATTAGCACATTTCAAATATATAACATATACATACATACATAGCTTCACGCTGTATCCCGCATATAGCAGGGTAGGCAGAGGGAACGTAGTGTTAGACATTCCGTTCCCCACTTTCTGCCTAATTGAGGCATTGCGTGCTGACTGGCAGAACTCAACGCCGCGCTTTGCCTTGTTACCTCAAACCCAGGAAATGAAAAATTCCATTTCCTGGAGTGGGAGTCGAACCCACAACTCGTCGCGTTTACAGTCGCACGCATGTGCCTCCGCGCCACGACAGGCGTATATACCATATAACTAGCATTATCACCTTCTATACATGTATGTTTTTTTTAACTTCACGCTGTAACCCGCATATAGCAGGGTAGGCAGAGGGAACCTGAGAACCTAGTGTTAAGATACTCCATTCTCTTTCAACAATATCGTTCCCCACTTTCCGCCGATATACATGTATTTATTTCCTAAAAAGGTAACTTTTCTTAAATGTATCATGTTGGGCATCAAATAAAAAGGCATAATGAACTTAGTGCATTTTAAATATATAATTTAACTAAAATTTATATATTCGTAATTAAACTTACCTAAATATGGATGATGACAATGCGCCAGTAAATGCTGCAAGTGCTGATGCTGTACTGGTATGGGTCTGCTCGCGATGGGCTTCGCTATAGGCCATGGGTTGCCGATCACTGGTTGACGGTATTCTGTTGAAAAAATGTAGTTGTATTAGCCAAAATCGAGATCTTATTGTTCTTTTCTTGTTTTTGAAAAATCTATAGTGTTTGTTAACGCAAAACGCGGCTTTGAGTTCCGCCATTCAACACACAATGCCTCAATTCGGCGGAAAATGGAGAACGGATATGTTAAAAGAGAACGGAGTGTCTTAACACTAGGTTCTCAGGTTTCCTCTGTCTACCCTCCTATGTTCGGGATACAGCGTGAAGCTACGTTAGAACATATTGTGATAGCACAAAACTTTAGGCAAAAGTAGAGAACGGTATAACATATCATACCAGCAGTGGCTGGTATGATTATTGGGCAGGTATAGTGATACCTGCCCAATAAAATATGAATGCCTTCAAAAACATCCAAATATTACATTATAAGAAACCAATTACAAACGCAAAAAGACTCAAAAAAAATATTTTTAATAATCGCAAATATACTTAAATTCGCATTATTACTAACATAATTACATCGACCTTCCAATCTTATAATACGTCCTTGAAGCAAAGTGGTTTTAAATAAAAAAAAAATGAAATTTAACCATTATTCAATTAAGTAAAGACGCTTCAAGCATAAAACGATCGGGTAATCGCTTCGCCCTAATCGTATAGAGCTATTATAAACAGAGCGGATCTTTAGCTATTAGGTCCAAGTTAGAAGCGAAGCGATTAAATGGAGGATATCGATTTAAATTTTTTTATTGTTTTATTGTGTTATATATATGATGTTTTAGATATTTTTTGGTATAGGCTTTCGTGTGGGAGTGGGACATAAGCGAGTGGTTATGGGTTCAATCCAAATTTGAGAGCATGATTGTAAATTGTATTACTTTTATCACTCTGGTAAGGCATAGCGATATTGAGAATCGTTAGTCGTAAGGAAAGAATAGAGTTTCTTGACACTCCCTGTCTTTTTTTTTAAATTTGGTCTCCCCAAGGGCATAGTATATCAAGTCTAACTAATATAGATGTTAAGTTTACTGTATGTTCACTCACACACAGATTTAAGTTAAAATTATGCAATTTTAACTTAAATCTGTTCAGCAGTTTTTGCTTAAAAGAGTAACAAACAATATTAGTAGGACCATAAAATGTACCACGATTTTAATATCATTTTGACATTTATATTAGCGAGAGACTGGAACTCATTGCCGGCGTTTCTACCCCCTAAGTCGTACAATTTGAGAACCTTCAATACAAGGCTTAACGGTTGTCTTCTAAGCAAGCGTGTTTCATCGTAGGCCGTATCTAGTCTTAAAAATCTAGGCTTAATAAGCATTGTAGCCATTAGTGGCCAAGGATGACAATTTTATAAGGGTAAACCTGTATATCTAGGTCCTACCTGGACGACGGTATAGGATATTATGTTTTTATATTTATCGAGCTTGTTCTTTTGCAATCTCAAATTTTTCTGTCCCTTGTTTTTTAGCATCCAAAATTTTTATTGAAATTGTTTCTTTGAAATCTCGCTCCCAAATTTTTCTCGACTTCTTTTTTTTTTTTGCGTCCGTAATCTGCTCCTAAATCCACAGCCAATTTATTATAATTTACAAAACGTAACCCGATGGGAATCGTGTTATATCGACTATTAAATCGCTAATCTCTCGTAAACTGTACCACACGCTCAACACCCCAGCGATTTCTTACCACCCTACTGTCAAAGGCACGCCGGGCGTTATATATTATATGGCCTTTGTAATGCTATTAATCTTGTTCAAAGTGTTTTGTTTTTGACTCCGCGTATTAATTTAAACGTTGTATTGAAAGGTTTTCACGCTACGAGTATGTCTGTTTGGTGTCGAAGTCATGAGGTTAGGGTGCTATGTCAGTATGATCTAGAACAAAAACTGTCATCATCATCCAGTCGTGGCGCAGAGGCACAAGCGTGCGTGTAAATGCGATGGGTTGTGTGTTCGATTCCAACTACAGGAAATGAAAATGTTAAATAATATTTAGTATTTTCATTTCCTCGCTCGTATCAAGGAATAGCGCGGCGTTGAGTTGCGCAACTCAGCACGTAATACCTCAATTCGAAGGAAAGTAGGGAACGGAGTGTCTACCTTTAGAATTTTAGGGTCCTAATAATAAAAAAATCGTGATTTTGATTTTTTGCCACGAAACGACTTAAAACAACGATCTTTATCGATTTTGATTAAAACAAGAATATAAATTCATAAAAATAATGTAATTAAAAAAAAATCATTTCTTTTCAAACAACTTAAATGTACAAATCTATATTGACGTTTCCCAAACATTGATATTTTTTAAATATGTCACTATAATTCTAAAGGTGCATATATATATATATATATATGAGGGAGAAGCACAAAACCTATATATTTTACAATAATATATCATAAATACATTAAGACGCCTGTCGTGGCGCAGAGGAACAAGCGTGCAACTGTAAACGCGACAGATTGCGGGTTCGATTCCCACTCCGGGAAATGTAAAAGTCTTGTATTTTCATTTCGTGGATTTGGTAACAATTCAAAGCGCGGCGTTGAGTTTCACCACTCAGCAAGCAATGCCTCAATTCGGCGGAAAGTGGGGAACGGAGTGTCTTAACACTAGGTTCCCTCTGCCTACCCTGCTATATGCGGTATACAGCGTGAAGCCTATGTATGTATGTATGTATGTATATTAAATTATTAAATTTAATATTACACACATACACTTTTGTATGTGCTTGATATACACGTTGCTAAGGAAACATTAATGTTTTTTTATGTTAAACCCTAACATTTTACTGGGTGAACTAATTTCAATGAATCTTTTTTATATGATAGATAGAGAATCTGATGGGACCACCAATTAAATTACCCATAAATTTAGTTACATTTTACGAATAGCTTTTGAGTTATTTATATATAAAAGATGATTTTCAATCAAGGAATTTTTATAATAATCAAGGAAAGTTATTTAGGTCAATTTAGAAATTTTATGAACGACTCTACGTATATAAAATCTAGTTTATATGCATCTCGCATTTGCGGCTTGGTTAACAGCATTTGCAACGTACGTGTCTGTGAGAATACAGTGCATTACTGTCTGTCTGTCTGTTCTCTGTTATTGCGGTTTACAATTATTTCACCGTTTAAATATTTACGAAATTATGATCTAAAATATGTAACCATTAGGTATATATTTTTACTATTCTACCCCATTTCTCCACATAGCAAGGTAGATAATGAGAACTTAGTATTAAGAGGTATTTAGTAATTTCGCAACGAATTTTGGTTATGATCTTTTTTTAGGTAGTTTTAGGTATCATACATATATAGCTTCATACTGTATCCCGCATATAGCAGAGTAGGCAGAGGGAACCTACTGTTAAGACACTCCGTTCCCCACTTTCCGCCGAATTGAGGCATTGCGTGCTGAGTGGCGGAACTCAACGCCGCGCTTTGCCTTGTTACTAAATCATGGAAATGAATAATTCCATTTCCTGGAGTGGGAATCGAACCAACGACCTATCGCGTTTACAGTCGCGCGCTTGTGCCTCTGCGCTACGACAGGCGTTAAGCGTTTTATGTGTCAGTGCTTGTTTTTTTTGCAATTTTATACTTTAAATTTTTCTGGTGACCTCTTTTTAGCTCTCACACCTTTTTTTATCTTGTTTTTTTGCAAACTTAATTTTAATTTAAGCTTAACATTTTCCTGGCGTACTTTTTTTTACTCATGCTTCTGTTTTTACAAAATCGCTCCTAAATTTTGCCAAACAATTTATTGTCATTTATAAATATAAGCCGGTGGGTACCGTTTTGTAGGGACGCCTCGCCACTAATACATATCCCTTGAATTGAGATCGAACCCACAACTATCGTGCCAGCCAGTCTGTACCACTGTGCCATGGCCACTAATTTTCCTAATTACTCCATAATATTATTTCCTTTAAGTTTTCTAACAAACTAGAGTTTAACTTTAAACAAGTGTTTACGACAAGTCGCGGTTTAAATTAAAAGTAATCAACTCGCCGTTTTACGAGAAAACACCATCGTGGCGCAGTCCCATGCTTTTTTGTTGTTATTAGGGGTTCAAATCTTAACTGCAGGATTTATAAGGGTATTTCTTCAAGGTTTCATTCGTCACCTGAGATAGGCATAAGAGAGATAGGTATCTCTAATATATGTTTTGTCGTGCACCTACTTTCATAGGAACACGTTTTATTATGCCAAAAGTGTCAAAAATTTTGGGCCATATGAATCAGAAAAGGACAAAATCTTGAAGGATTATCCATAACTAACATTTAAAAAAAAGAGAATCGAATTCAAGGAAAGTGCGCTAAAAAGTAGAATTATTACGGATAACTCAAAAACTTCTTGTCAGATCTTCGATCTAAGTATAAGAAAATATCTGACTGATTACTTGACATTTGGCACGTAGGGAGCCTATTTAGGGAGTGTAGGGTTAAGAGAGAATTTTGGGAAAATCCTACGAAAACGGGATTTTAGGTTTTACATATAGTCCACGCAAACAAAGTTCTCAAGTTCTCAAACCCAACAATATTGTTTTTACTATGTTAATTGTTCTTACAAAGTGCAATAAAGAATATTCTTTATATATATATAATAATTTCGCATTTATTTAATTTTTCCATGCATTTTTAAAAACAATGAAAACAATTGAATTCACAGTCAAATAGTTTCCCACTGAGAGACCAAGGCCTAATGGTTCTTACACATAGCAGGGTAGGTAGAAGGAACCTTTTTAACATTTTCATTCCTATGATGGGATATTTAATTATTAGTATCACTAAATAGTTTATAAAAAAATGATTTCTTGTACCTTGTAAAAAAAGAAACGTGATAATTGGTAACGTTACCGGTAACTCACTCAAAAAAACAGCCAAATCGAGAAGTAGGAATCGAAAATCTATATATAAATACGTGAAGCAAAAACTTTGGACCCCTTTTTACGAAAATTACGCGAACGGAGGAGCATGAAACTTGGCACACTTATAGTTTATATAGAGAAGGAGTGCAGAATGCTAATATTTTTTTACATTTAACATAAAAAGTAATTAAATTAACAAAATAAATGTTACACACACTACCATGGTTTGACATCCATGTTTATATAAAGTGACATATGCATTACTAAAGACAACGCGTTGTTAACGCGTCAACGGGGACACTAGTCTTAATAAAAATACAGTATTTCCTAAAATCTTTACTCAAATAAGATAATTATTTAACTAAGCATATAATTATAGAATCAACCCCTCGGGGCGTGAAAGGGCGTTGTCGCGGAAACTTTCCACCCTTCACGGCGACTCCAATTATTTCACGTATTAATTTCTTAAACACTTAACTCGGAGTGTTCTGTTAATTTGTATTTTAATTGTATTCTTTCTGACGACAGACGTAGTGTTAAGACACTCCATTCTCCACTTGTCGCTTGAATTAGTGACATTGAGTGATGAAACTCAATGCCTCGCTTTTATAACAGAGCAAAGAAATGAAAATAATATAAATATAATCATTCTCCAACAAGTTTAACAAGGCAAAGCGCGGCGTTGAAATCCTCCACTCAGCGCGCTGTGGCTCAATTTCGGTGGAAAGTGGGGAACGGAGTGTCTGAACACTAGATTCTCAGGTACCCTCTGCCTACCCTGCTATATGCGGGATACAGCGTGAAGCTAAAAAAAAAAGATCATCAAGTGGTACAATATTCGATTCCCACTCGATAGAATGACTATATTTAAATTATTTTCAAAGCGCAGCGTTAAGTTCCACCCATGAATGTACTATGTCTCAAATTCTGGTGAAAAATGGATAACGGAGTATCTTGATATTAGATTCTCTCTCCTATGTAAAGTAAATAAGTAAAAAAATGAGTGACTAAAATAAATATGAAATAGGAAGCCATTTCTAAATTTACATTCACATGCATTTTCGTTTTAAAATAAAACCTAAGGTGTTTGGTTTTTTAAATACAACATTTATACAAAAAAGAAAACCTTTAAATGAAAAGCGCTAAATGCAACATTATTACGAATAACTCAAAAACTACTTGTCAGATCTTAACTAAATTTTAATGTTATATGTTTAATAATCCTAACTTATAGTTAGGATTATTATATAAAAGAATCATCAAAGTTGGCTCACTTAGTAAAAAGTTATGCGGTAACATAAAAAAATACAATGGAATTGAGAACTTCCACCCTTTTCTAGTCGTGACGCAGACATAAGTGTGTTAGGTTGTGGGTTCGATTCCTACGCCAGGAAAAGATAATATTAAATACGTATAATAATGAATATTCACTATTTTATTTTAGGCGTTTATTGTACTGCCACTCAGCAAGCAATGGTGGAAAGTGGGGAACGGAAATCTTAAGTGAATGGAGTGTCTTAGCACTAGGTTCTCTGGTTCCCTCTGCCTACCTTGCTATGTGCGGGATACAGCCAAAAAAAAATGCCACAAGCAACAAAAGACTAAATCGCAACACATAAAGGCGCATCAACACTTGAGATAACATTTGAAACTAATAAAATATGTATTTTTTTCTGTTAATCCCATAAAAAAACGATGTAACAATAATTTTGGACAAAAGGCGGATTATTTTTACATTTTTTTCGACTTAGGCCCCTTTTATTAACTGTTTTGATAGCTGCAACGATTTAATGCCAACTAATATTGTTATGTTCTTTTGTTCGTGTTGACGTTTTAAAAGTATAGCTTTTTAGGGGGTCGTGGGTTCGATTTTGTCATGTTAGTGGTGTTGATATGACTTTTGGACTTTTTTTTGGTAATAACTGTTTATTTGCAATAGTAACATACAATACAATAAATTACGAAATTTTAAAATATATATAGAAAACGTATTAAAGACCATCGTGGCGCAGTGCAGTGTTTAACTGTTATCGCAAGTGGCTTTGGGTTCGATTGTTGCTCGAAGGAATTATTATAAGTATTTGATTTTTTTATTTCTGCTCTGATAAGAATTATTTTTTTTAGCTTCACGCTGAATCCCGCAAGTAGCAGGGTAGGCAGAGGGAACCTGAGAACCTAGTGTTAAGACACTTCGTTTCCTACTTCCCGTCAAATCGAGGTATTACGTGCTAAGTGGCGGAACTCAACGCCAATGAAATCAAAATACTAAACTTTTACATTCCTGGAATGGGAATCGAACCCACAACCTGTCGCGTTTACAGTCGCACGCTTGTGCCTCTGCGCCACGACAAGCGCTAAGTGCGGCGTTGAATTCAACACCATTCAACACGTAAACTCTAAGTATGGTGGAAAGTGGATAACAGAATATATTGACACTACATCTCTCTCACTTCCATACTATGCGGGATATAACAAGTTACTTTTTTCTATAGAAACTAAGAACCAATATCCCACACATTCGTTATCATTTAACCAACATTTACCCATCACAAATAAATACCAAACAATTGTATCGATTTAATTTCAATTAAACTTTAATTGGGGTCTCTGTGTAGCCCCCCAGGGCGGTCATTTGAAACACCTAAAGGTGTACAAACATTATCGCCACGCTACGTATCTATTAGGAAACAATACAGGCGGTAAAACCTCAAAGGGTCCAAGTAAAGTCGCCATTTATTTTGATTTTACTGGAAAAGTCCCGACTTTTATAATATTGCCATGATCCCGACGGCATAATAATTTAGTCTTGATTTTTGATGTAAATTTTAGGCTTTTAAGCAGCTATAAATACAGGGGTAGAATAGACAGAGAAGAGAGACGTTGTGCTAAGTGCAGTACTTAACGCTGCGATTTGTATTAAAAAGTCAGACCAAAAATATAAATCAATTTAAGCATAAATATTACCCCGAGTTGTGATCTAAGCAGCATATATTGCGTTTAACTAACAAAAAGTAGTAATCAATAATTTTACACTACCGTATCAACGACGTAGTAAATTCAAGCAGTTTTAATCTCTCATTATTAAAACGAAATTTTGCTTATGCATATGCTTACTACAATTCCATATATTAAATAAATTACAATATTTTATATATAAAAACTGTACTCTGTAATATTGTCGTTTAAAAATTCATGTTCGATCTATTCACTGACTGACCGACGTATCCATAAAAAACATAACCCTCTTCTAAATGACCTACAAAATTAAAATTTCTGATTAAGATTTAACAAACACAGCACGCAATGCTTCAATTCAGCAGAAAGTGTGGAACGGAGTGTCTTAACACTGGGTTCTCAGGTTCCCTCTGTCTATCTTGCTATATGCGGGATACAGCGTGAAGCTAAAAAAATGAATTTCATAATTATTTTTACGTTAATATAACGCTTTTGTCGTGGCGCAGTGCCTCTGCGCAAGCACGCGACTGTAAACGCGACAGGTTGTGGGTTCGATTCCCACTCCAGGAAATGTAAAGTTTAGTATTTTCATTTTCTGGGTTTGGTAACAAGGCAAAGCGCGGCATTGACTTCCGCCACTCAGAACGCAATGCCTCATATTCGGCGGAAAGTGGGGAACAGAATTATTGAAAGAGAACGGAGTGTCTTAGCACTAGGTTCTCAGGTTCCCTCTGCCTACCCTGCTGACATATACGCGGGATATAGCGTGAAGTTAAAAAAAATACAAAAAAAGCACAGTCTTTCCACGATTGTCCCGACTTTGTTACTTACAAGATAGTCAACCTTGTCGCAGGGTCCCCTCGAATCAATTATTTTCACACTACCGCCGAAAAATTGGCGAACGAACTCAATTAACGCACAACGGTTAATTAAATATCGGAATTGTTTTTACGGGTTTTTTATAAACACCTCTCTACATTATATTAATAATGCTTTTATTAGTACGAATATCCCCGTTGATGCGTTAACAACGCGTTGTCTTTAGTAATGTATATGTCACTTTGTATAAACATAGATGTCAAACCATGGTAGTGTGTGTAACATTTATTTTATTAATTTAATATACTTTTTATGCATTATTTTAAAAAAAAACATTAGCATTCTGCACTTCTTCTCTATATAAGCTATAAGTGTGTCAACGCCGCGCCTTGCCTTGTTACCAGAGCGATGAAATGAAAATACTAAATATAATTTATTATTTTCATTTCCTTGTAGTGTGTGTGAACCCACAACCTGTCATGTTTACAGTCGCACGCTTGTGCCACTGCGCCACGACTGGCTGCTAGATAGGTATACCTACTTCAATATGGTGATACCTTTACAGTGTTACTCATATCTAGGTCGTTAAATTCTGATCACGTCGCTTTTATTTGCAGTGTTTTAAAACTTTGGCGTCAGGCTAATATGAAGTTACCCTTTAGGTTATCATCCTTACTTATATTATAAATGCGAAAGTAACTCTGTCTGTTTGTCTGTTACGCTTTCACGCCTAAACCACTAAACCGATTTTGATGAAATTCGGTATGAAGGTTGAAATGAACTTGGGAAAGGACAAAGGATAGTTTTTATCGCGAAAAAAGTTTAAAAAAAAAATATTTTTATTTTTTATAATTTTTTTTTGACAAATAGTCTGGACCTTGGGAACAGCTATAGGCTACTCCTTACACGTCGCGCGATATAACCGAATTCCACGTGGGCGAAGCCGCGGGCGGAACGCTAGTTATCTATATATACCATAAGTTGATAAGTTGACTTGCATATAAGTACATTTTATTTAAATATTAAATGCATACCCTGAAAATGCCTATATATGTGAAATTTTCCTAATTTTTATAATGTTAAGAATTTTTGCTTAATTGTATCTTTTTTTATGGATAACGGATGGCAAACGAGCAGAAGAACGTACTGATGGTAAGTGGTTACCTTCGCCCATGAACATCTACAACACCAGATATGTTGTAGATGCGTTGCCGACCTAGAGGATACAGATGAAAGGGGGGGATGGATAATGCATTACTCCGCTCTCGGAATCACCACATTATGGGGAAAGTATGGGTGGGAAAGGGGAAAATCTGGCTTACATGCCATCGAACTGGAACACATAATTAAAATATCTATCGATGTATTTAGAAAACAAACACAATTGTTGTCCCATAAGCTTGAAAATTTGCACACGTGTCCGGATCCGATTACAGTACAATATTTACATAGCATGAGGCTATTTTCTTACGAACCACAACAATGAGGAAATAATCTTAACCGATTTAATTTCTTTTTTAAACATTTTTTTTGTTTATCTATATTTTATCGCCAGTTACAGTTCCGCTCAGAACGCAATGCCTTAATTCGGCGGACATTGGGGATCGGAAATGTTAAAAAGAGAACGGAGTGTCTTAACACTGGGTTTTCTGGTACCCTATGCGTATCCTGCTATGTGCGCGATACAACCTGGAGCTAAAAAAAATATACCAGATGGGAATCGAACCGGTCACCATTACATATCACCAAATATTTTCCAATTCAGCCATAATAGTATCAAAATATATGCTTACTACATAAAATGGATAATAAACCCTACAAACATAAAATTTTAAGGCACATTCACATGTAAATTATCATAACGTCTGCGGTTTTGCGTTCGCGTGATTCTGATACAAATGTTAGTGTATTAGTGTCGTGTGGTGCGACATTATGTTACACGCAAACTAGACTTACATGTGTTTGTTAATTACGGAGAAAGTAGACTTTAGTAGGTATAGAAGTAACTTTTTATTATTTATTCTTTAACTTGCTCTTAGTGTGGGTCAAGTTATCTCTCTTTCTTTTGTTCGAGTCTAAATTTGACTTCCCAGTGTCCGATTGGGTTGAAATTTGGGTTAATTTAATTATGATGATAATATAGTCATACATACATAGGGAACCTAGCGTTAAGAGACTCCGTTCCCCAATTTCCGCCGAATTGAGGCATTGCGTGCTGAAAGGCGGAACTCAACGCCGCGCTTTGCTTTATTACCCAGGAAATGAAAAATTCCATTTCCTGAAGTGCGAATCAAACCCACAACTTGTCGCGTTTACAGTCGCACGTTTGTGCCTCTGTGCCACGACAGAGACGAATAATAAATATAACATAACTCAACAAGCGATGTATCGCATTCAAACGGAAGATAGTGTCTTGACAGTAGATTCTCTCTGCCTACCCTGCTATACAAAAAAAGAGGTTCAGCTGAAGTAAATATATATTTTTTTCTATGAAAAGATTGAATTTCCTTAAGATACGTAAAAACTCCACGCTTCTAATATCTATTAAGTAAGACTGCTATAGTTACTTACGAGTTAAATAATACCATTTAGCTACTAAAATCTCATAAAAAACCAATAAAATCTAAAACAAACACTCAAAATCGCGCAAAAGGTAACAAAATGACAACCCTAACTATAACCAATCAAACACACCTGAAACAGTCCTCAGTCGATAATCGAACCCAAATCGATTTATGATAAATCGTTTCTACATCTCGAATCCCGATTTTATAGTCTATAAAGTAAAAAAAAATCTTTTATTTCCCACCATTTTTCCCAACCGGAAGCACTGTGCGACGTATTTCCGGTGTGTAAGGTTGACATTTGCAAACAAAATGGCGCGTTCCAAATTCAAATATTATCGCAATATGGCGTCCAATGACATGTTAATATGGCGGCCGGGACTCGAAATGCATAATTTTGTTAGATTTTCCTCGAGTTATTGACATATAAAGTTTTTTTCGTAGTTAAAGAATACGTGAACTTTTAGATATTGATACTTTGGTGGGTTATTTGAAAAGTACGTGTTAAAATCCTGTTATTATGTATTCGAAATTTATAAGGCCTGTCGTAGCGCGGAGGCACGAGCGTGAGACTGTAAACGCGACAGGTTGTTGGTTCGATTCCCACTCCAGGAGATGAAAATATTAAATATTTAGTATTAATAAATATTTAATATTTAGTATTTTCATTGCCTCGCTCTAGTAACAAAGCAAAGGGCGGTGTTGAGTTCCGCCACTCAGCACGCAACGGCTAAATTCTGCGGAAATTGGAACAGAAATGTTCAATAAGAACAGAGTGTCTTAACACTAGGTTCTCAAATTCCCTCTGCCTAACATACATTATTATTTTCATATCGTTATACCATAAGGTGAAACTCTACAAAGCTAATTGTCTGTCCAAAATATTATATTTAATCGTATATAAATGTTTTCTTGGTCGAATCAATCCTCGAATAAAAAAAAACAAACAAAAAAGAGCTCTGTGTGAATATCTATCTGTCAATATGAATATGAATCTAAAATCTCTCTCTACATTCAATAAAAATATAAGTTCATAATTACTATATACCATATACCATCGTGGCGCGGTGAATCGTAACTCAATGGCCATGGGTTCGATTCACAATCGGAAGAAAGATCATATTTATGTATTTTTCTTCGCTAGCTTCACGCTGTATCCTGCTCATAGCTGGGTAGGCAGAGGAAACCTGAGAACTTAATGTTGAGACACTCCATTCTCTTTCAACAATTCCGTTCCCTACTTTATATTTAATTTGATTTCATTTTCCCGTTCTAGTCAAAGCGCAGTGTTAAGTTACGTGACCTCAACAAGTAAAGTCTTGATTTCAAGGGGAAAGTAAAGAACGAAGTTGACACTACTTTCTCCCTTTTCTCTGTCTTTGCTACATAAGAAAAGTGTAAACCAAAGAAAAATATTTTATTTATTTGTATATTAACAAAAAAAATACTAATAGAGCTATCAGAACACCAATAATAAAATAATAAAGCGACTTACGTCCAACGAAAATGCCAAGAAAAAGACAGATTAATTTTGGCATTCCACCTCTCTTTCACGCTCCATACACATTGTATAGCGACGTCTCTCTCCCTCACCCGCGCTTAAGTGTCCGACCAGATGTTGCCAGCTTTTATTGAAAAACTCCGGACGCCATATTGTGACTTAGTGAATTAAGATGTCGGAAAACTGTTATTATAGTATATTCACGCTGTATCCCGCACATAGCAGGATAGGCAGAGGGAACCAGAGAACCTAGTGTTAAGACACTCCGTTCTCTTATAACATTTCCATTCCCCACTCTCCGCCGAATTGAGGCATTGCGTGCTGAGTGGCGGAACTCAACGCCGCACTTTGCCTTGTTACCAGAGCGAGCCATTAAAAATATTAAATATTGTTTATTTTTTACATTTCCTGGAGTGGGAATTGAGCCCACAACCTGTCGTATTTACAGTCGCACGCTTGTGTCTCTGTGCCTAATAATTAAAAATACGGAAGTAGACTTCAAAAAACACTTTATTTTTATTATTACTTTTAATTCAATACAATACAATACAATACAAATATTCTTTATTGCACACAAATAAACAAATAACATAATTCATAAGTGTATTAGGAATAACTCAAAAAGTACTAGTCAGATCTTGGTTAAATTTAAAGCCACAACAAAAGCATTAGCTATCATATAGCATAAAAATCTTCAATATATATTTTTTATGTTGGTTAAAAACAATTTATTACAACGGCGGAAAGTGGAGAACGGAGTGTCTTAACACTAGGTTCCCTCTGCCTACCCTGCTATATGCGGGATACAGCGTGAAGCTATATATATATATGTATGTAAAAACAATTCATATACAAAACACGTCCTTCCTCCTATTCAAAATTAAGACATTGCGTGCTTAGTGGCGGAACTCAATGTAGCACTTTGTTTTATCAGAGTGGGGATATTAAAAAAACTAGAGTCCCAGTTGACGCGTTAACAACGCGTTGTCTTTAGCAATGTATGCATATGACACTTTATATAAACATGGATATCAAACCATTGTAATGTGTGTTACATTTATTTTTTTAATTTAACATACCTTTTATGCATTATTTTTAAAAAATGTTAGCATTCTGCACTCTTTCTCTACATAAACTATAAGTGTGCCAAATATCACGAACCTCCGTCCGCGTAATTTTCGTAGAGGGATACAAAGTTTTTGCTTCACGTATTTACATACATAGCTTCACGCTGTATCCCGCATATTGCAGGGTAGGCAGAGGAAACCTAATGTTAAGACACTCCGTTCTCCACTTTCCGCCGCATTATGTCCTGAGTAGCGGAACTCAACGCCGCGCTTTGCCGTGTTACCAAACCGAGCTATTTATATATAGATATACCATATAATCATTTTCCCGAGTGGAAATCAAACCCACAACCACTTGTGCTTACAATCAAGACAATGTCCCACTGCGACACGATAGCCTACAGATTTCATCTGTACTTATATAAGTATTAAATAGGTATAAAACAATAACGTTACTGTGTGAAATCCGAAAAGGTTCCGTCACTCAGCACGCAATGCCTCAATCCGGCGGAAAGTGGGGAAACTGAAATGTTGAAAGAGAACAGAATGTCTTAACACTAGGTTCCCAGGTTCCCTCTGCCTACCCTACTGTGTGCGGAATACAGCGTAAAGCTAAAAAAAGAGATATTTTCCCAAAAAACCGTATTCTTGAGATGGTAGAACATCTGTATGAATGAGTTTAGACACACCTCTTTTAATGCCTCAGGCAAGGAAGGTTACGGAAATGCTTTGAAATTAGTTCATATAAGTAAAGCGTTATTCTTTCTGGCTTTACTTTTTACACTAATATTGTTTATATAAAAAAATATTGTTTTATTTTTAGAAATAACCCGATTTTTGCGGGATAGACAAAAAGAACGCCTGTCGTGGCGCAGAGGCACAAGCGTGCGACTGTGAACCTGACAGGTAGTGGGTTCGATTCCCATTCCAGGAAATGGAATTTTTCATTTATTGGGTTTGGTAACAAGGCAAAGCGCGGCGTTCCGTCACTCAGCACGCAATGCCTTAATTCGGCGGAAAGTGGGGAACGGAGCGTCTTAACACTAGTTTCCCTCTGCCTACCCTGCTATATGCAGGATACAGCGTGAAGCTATGTACGTGTGTATGCACAAAAAGGACATAGTGCTTAGACACTCCGTTCTCCGCCTGTCTGTCGGTAGTGTAGTATGTCGTTGTGACACTCCACTATATTAAGTATAAGGAAACTGCAAGCGTAAAGGATTTTATTTAATTAGTCTCAGATTTTCTTTCCGATATTTTTTTTATCTTGATTAAATGATAAATGTGTATCAAAATGTTGCTAACCCTTTAAAAATATTTAATAAACAGCATTCTCTCTTGCCAAATGATTGTTTTTAGAAGTAATCTTTGGGTAGCAGAATTTTTTTAAAATCTCTTTACAGACTTTTTTTTGTTTGGTGGTAGGAGGTTCGTCCTCCGTCTGGCTCGCGACCACTATCATGTCAAAGACGAACCGCCAAATATCTTATGATGTGTTCCGGTTCGATGGCATGTAAGCCAGGTTTTTCCCTTTCCTACCCATCCTTTCCCCAAAATGTGGTGGTTCCGATAGCGGACTACTACATTATCCTCCCTTTCCATCTGAATCCTCTAGGTTGGCAACGCATCTAGTACATCTCTTGTGTTGTAGATGTTCATGGACGAAGGTAACCACTTACCATCAGGCGGTCCTTCTGCTCGTTTGCCAACCGGTATCCATAAAAAAAAAAAAAACAGAGATGCTAACAACAAAAATAAAGTTATTAGAAACGTATTAGAATTTCGACGTAGCTGGATAATTGGATATAGAATGCATAACGTCGTGTTCAGAACGTTTGGTCGGTTTTCAAGAGGTGTGGGTTCGCGTCCCGCTGCGTTCAAATTTTTATACGTTTCAAAATAAAGCCGTTAAGATGATAAATAAAAAAATGTCGGTATTATTTCAGAGTCAAATAATTTTACTGTAAATACAAGAATTATTCTTGTTCTTAGACGTCAAATATTCTAATTCCTTTGATCCGAAGAATAACCGGCGCAAAAAAAATTGCGAGAGTCTTATTTTCTTTTTCAATTATGAATGAATTTAAAAAAATATCTATTGAAACCATATATTTCCTTTAAGATTTATTTTAAATCGATGAACTATGTAGTTAAAATTATCTAAATAATCTAATTTAATTCTGATTTAGTCCATTTAATGAGTAGTAATTTATTCTATAAATGCGTCTGTTCATTTATTAGTACACCGTTTAACAGAAAAACATTTTAACCGTCTTGGAAAACGTGTCCAACCCTATATTTTATTACTAAGGTTTTCCTAAAAGACTATAATTGTAAGCTCAATTATATACATACCTTAAGTTTCATTACAATTCTTAGCACGTTTCCCAAAATTTTACATAAAAATTAAGAAAGTAACTGAAACCTGCAGCTTTCAGCTGCTGTAGCAACTAAAATTCCGGTCCAAAAAGTGTAACTTTAGACCCTAGGTGTATGAATTACATTTAAATCTTACAAACAATTAACTTACTTACCAATATTACTCTTAACGGTGTCCCGCTCCTGATCCCCTAATATTGCACTAACACTAAATTTGAGCAACGGTTTTTTTTGTTCTGTATAGTCCTCACAGTTTCTAACCAATTCCTCCGTGGTTTTCTCCTTCTCCCCCTCATCACCAGAGTTCTCCTGATAGGAATGCAGGTTGAACCGCTTCTCCAACTCCTCGAGCCGACGGATACCAGATTTCTTGCAGGCAAACGGTGGACAGTCAAAAGACCCGCAGTGACAACGACGTGATAAATTGGGTATATTTAAAACCTCCTTTTCCGAAGTCCTGTCTTCATTCCTGTTGTACAAATCGTGGTTGTAATAAACATTATCATTTTTCACGTGAAAATCCTCGTCTCTACTCTTAGAATCTTCGTCTTCCACTTTCTCTATCTCGTCTGTTCTGTTCTCTTCGTCGTGTTCCATCATTCTGGGTTCGTCGACTTCAGGAGAGTTCTCTCGGGAGTAGCTCTGTCTGTAACTCTCCAAGTGCTGGTTGAGGAACTGATTGTGGAAGTTCACCGTTTTCTGCTGATGCAGGATATTGTCTACCAAAAACGGGGACGTCATGTTAAAAGCGTTCACGTTTGTCTTGTAACACAAATTCTGTATAGTTTTTAACATAATGTTATGATTTGAAACCAAGGGGTTGATTTTTATCGTCCCATGCTTCAAATCTGTGGGGTACATAACGTAGTTTTTTAAATTATCTCATCATTTAATATCACTAAATGTCAAAACACGATCGAAATTCGTGTAAGCGACGACGTGCGTCCTCAGCTGCGTTTGAACATCGACTGGCGTTGGGGTGTGTTCGTAAAATGGGCGGGATTTGGGGTGGTTTTTACCCGCTTTTGTGTTGGTACGTCCAAATTAAGTTGACCTCTCCCTCTCTAGCGGACAAAACAATTCCCTATAAAAGTGAGATAGGTAATGTCTTGGGTCTATTATAATGGTCACTTGGCTTGCTCGCAAGTTTATTTTTCTGCTACCCCTAATTTAATTCCACCTTTATATCTAACATGTTAAGGGTGTGTTTGAAGTTTCCGGAGTTTATTTCCAACTTGCCAAGATGTATGCAATGGCTGTGTTTATAGCTTTTATTCATAGAAGGGAGTTTAAAGTTTCCGCACCCATTCACCGCCATATATGGTATTAATTCTATTTGTTTTATTTATTTGAACGTTCGAGACAGCTCTTCGGGAGTAAGATTCTTTTATCTACATTTTACTAGCCCGCAATAAACGAATGATAAATTTAATACTGTTTCTTTGTAAAAAATATGGGCATGATGATTTTTTTGGCTTGACAATTGATTTGATATATTCGCATGAGAAAAGTTAGGTATGTACCTATTTAGTATATATTTTCTATGATTTGAGGATATCGTGGTATAGTGGAACAGCGTCTGGCTGTAACGCAAGTGGTTGTAGGTTCGATTCTCATGTGTGAATGATTATATTTAAATAAGTTATTTCCACTAGTAAGGCCAAAGTTTCGCCACTCAACTCGGATACGGGTAGAAAGTAGAGCAATGGATGTCTTGACAATAGATTCTTTTTGACTACACTGATTTTATACAGGATAAAGCGTGAAGCTAAAAAATGATATTATGGGAATATTATTTCCCACTCCAGGAAACGGAATTTTTCATTTCCTGAGTTTGGTAAAAAGGCAAAGCGCGGTGTTGAGTTCCGTCACTCAGCACGCAATGCCACAATTCGGCAGATTGTCCGATAACCTCTTCATACATGCCCTTCGGGGAGCCCTTATGCATTTTACGTAACCTTCCTTCAGCATCATTAATACTGTGTTCTCGAAGGTCAACCGAGGTGTGTGGTATTTTAGCATTATTTCAATATGTTTCTTTTTTAATGATTTTTTTCATATGAAACGTGTGTTTTAGTATGACAATAAATATTTAATAATTTATTTGAATGAAAACAAGTACTAAGTACTTTTTGTTTTCATTTAATTATTTTAGCTTAGCTTCTCGCTTTTTTTCCGCATAGGAGGGTAGTCAGAGAGATAGAAAGATTATCTATCTCTAACCTAACAGTGCCGAGGAGTGAAAATATTAATTAGGTAAGCCGGTATATATAAATTTTATACCGAGCATTTTTCTGGTGACCTTTTTTTTATCTCTCACGCTTTCCTTGATGCTATTTTGCAAACTTAATAACAATTTGAGCTCTACATTTTCCTGGTGACCTTTTTTTAGATCTCATACTTGTATTTTAAAAATTAACGCAAGCCGTGGGAAACCGTGTTGTGTGGACACCTCGCCACTGGAACCTAATACTCGAAACACTCCGTTCTGTACTTTTCACCCATGATGTATTGCGTGTTGGCCGAACTTGACCCCGAGCTTTGTTTTACCAGAGAGGAGAAATAAAAATAATTTTAATTATTCTCAAATTTAATAAATTAGAATTAAAATAAACAACAAATAAAAGTAATTTAATACAAATAAGTGGAGAACGGAATTGTTGAAAGAGAACGGAATGTCTTAGCACTTGGTTCTCTGGTTCCCTCTGCATACCCTGCTATTTGCGGGATATAGCGTGAAGATAAAAAAAAAGAGATAAACGTTATTTAAGTGTAGTAATTATAGACTCTACGAACTAGTAGTGCCATATACTATTAATGTGCCTGATTCTTAAAAAGTGAACCTTAAAAAGTTGTATTTTATTATTTTTCCTGCTACATCGACGCACTAGAGAAACCCGCACATAGCAGGGTAGACAGAGGGAACCAGAGAAGTTAGTGTTAAGATACACCGTTCTCTTTAAACATTTCCGTTCCCCACTTACCGCCGGATTGAGACATTGCGTACTCAACGCCGTGATTTGCCTTGTTACCAGAGCGAAGAAATGAAAATATTGAATATTATTTGAAGTTTTCATTTCCTGGAGTGGGAATCGAACCCACAACCTGTCTGTCGCGTTTACGGTCGCACGCTTTTGCCTCTGCGCCACGACAAGCGATTATAAATTAATGTTATTTAATATTTATATAAATAATGATTAGTTTTAAATAATAACCCTTGTACCACATCCAGTTCAGATTCATCCACTGTACTGAACAACAGTGTGTCGAAGACTGAATTTAGAAAAAAAAACGAATGTATAAGAAAAGAAAAAAGTCAATTTCACTATTAGCCACTCCCCTCCACGTTATTGGTTGTCCTGCTTTTCTTGAAAGAACGTATAGACATAATATCAAAAATTAAAAATTCAACTCTATGCCCAAAAAATAAGGTTCATTTTAATTTAACAATATTACAAATGAGGTTACAAGAAAAAAGGTTTTAAGGGTTGACCCATGAATATAATTTCACTGTAAGTGACTATAGAGTTTCGATTTTGGTTTATTTTATCGAATTTTGCGGTCATTTGTTATTTTTAAACGTTTATTAAATATTTTTTTTTGTTATGAAGATAAAAAACACGCTATAAGTATATACAGTGTGTTCTTTACTTAATTAATTAATTTATATTGAGTTTTTTTTTATTATTATTATTCATGAATATTGAGATAATGAAGCTATATTAGTGCAGTGGAAAAATTTCCAACTGTAAACGTGATTGGTTGTGGGTTTGATTCTACTTGGATGAATAATTATATTAGGTTAAGGAAAAAGAAATCCATTATTTTCTGAGTAGATAGCTTAGCTCGTTTTGAAGGTGACATTTCAAAAAAATTGTGTTTCTGTTCTTTGATTGTTCAATTTTTTTGTAAATTACAGAATGTTAACAATGAAAATCAACAGAGACAATACTAATGCTAAGTAGGTATTATACTCATGTAAATCTATATACAGCGTGTTGTTATAATAGTTAATAATAATATGAACTATTTGAATTATTGAAAGAGAATGGAGTGTCTTAACACTAGGTTCTCTGGTTCCCTCTGCCTACCCCGCTATATGCGGGATACAGCGAGAAGCTTTTTTTTTTTTTTATGGATAACGGATGGCAAACGAGCAGAAGGACCACCTGATGGTAAGTGGTTACCTTCGCCCATGAACATCTACAACACCAGAGATGTTGTAGATGCGTTGCCAACCTAGAGGATACAGACGGATGGGGAGGACAATGTAGTAATGTAGTCCACAATCGGAACCACCACATTTTAGGGAAAGGATGGGTGGGAAAGGGGAAAACCTGGCTTACATGCCATCAAACCGGAACACATCATAAGATATTTGGCGATTCGTCTTTGACATGACAGTGGTCGCGAGCCAGACGGAGGACGAACCTCCTACCACCAAACAAAAGCTATAAATATATATATATATATATTTATAACTATCTGGGTCGAATCTCGTTTATTATCTAAAAGTACCCCTTTCTATGGTATTTATGCAATTAGTTAATTCGACACGGACAGTTGTGAAGGGGTTAATGTCAAAACATAAGTTTAAAAATATATTTTTGCTTAGTGTGTATAAAAAAAAATATTTTTATGGCTCGTTTTTTTTTTATTTTTACAGTTAAAAAGTGAATAGAGTATATTCATTCATTTTATTTTATTTTCAGTTCGGTTCTTTAACTATGGCGCTTTGATTTTTTTAATATATTTAAATATCTTTTAATGGAATTGAAAAAAACATTTTTTTTTTCAATATTATATCGAGAACACATCTTGTGCATTTTTTATAGTAAGCAAAGAAAACTAATGACAAATTACTCAAATTACAATCTCAATCTCAAAAAAACAACATATTTTGAATATTTAGTAAAATAATTTATCATATCAATAATAATATATCCAAAAATAATAAAATGAAACCAAAATAATATTTAAACATTACAATAAATACCGTATTAATTAAATCCGTAGCGTCACTAATTTAAAAAGAAATAAAATATTGCCGCCTGCGGTTGACAGTTGACAGTGATTTTGGCGGGAACACGCGACTATTGTCAAATTAGTCTCGCGTTTAAAAATTTGTCACAGATTCAGGGGCGCCGTTTTCATTCTTAATTAAGTGAAATTAATGTAGTTTTAATGTATTTAAATGGAATTATATTATAATTAAAGATATTATTATATAAATACAAATACAGTCGTGGCGCAAAGGCACAAGCGTGCAACTGTAAACGCGATAGGTTATGGATTCGATTCCCGCTCTAGAAAATGGAAATTTTCATTTCCTGGATTTGGTGACAAGGCAAAGTCGTCGTTAAGTTCCGCCGCTCAGCACGCAATGCCTCAATTCGGTGGAAAGTGGGGAACGGAGTGTCTTAACACTAGGTTCCCTCTGTTCCCTCTGCCTACTCTGCTACGTGTGGGGTAGAGCGTGAAGCTATGTATGTATGTGAATTAAGTTTATTTGATTTTTATTATTATTTTTTTTTCTTTTGCAAGTATTTGTTGTGGTTATTATTATTAATTTTATTCAGCGTCAATCTTTTTCCTGCATAATTTAGGTATTGAGAACCCAGTGACTAGACACTCTGTTCTCTACTCTTCGACCAAATTTAAAACATTCCATCTTAAATGTGCAGAATTCAACGCTGCGCTTTGTCTTACCAGAGGGAGGAAATAAATATAACCATCGCGTTTACAGTCGACCTTTCCGACCTGGTGGTCCACTATTGCTAGAGACCTAAAAGCCGAATTGTTAAAATGGACCTGCCCAAAATCGACCTCAAATAATGGGACAAGGGCTAGAAGGAGAATGTCGCATTTAGAGCAAGTCTCTGTTCCATTGTGCCAGGACATCTTCAGCTGTTGTTAATTTCTGTTATTCACATGTTACTTAAAGTAACATACAAAGCATTTTTATTACATTTTAACATATTTTAACGCCTATCGTGTCTCGGGAAAATGATTATATATCTATATATAAATACCTGGGTTTGGTAACAAGGCAAAGCGCGGCGTTGAGTTCTGCCTTCAGCACACAATGCCTCAGTTCGGCGGAAAGTGGGGAACGGTGTGTCACTACACTAGGTTCCCTCTGCCTACCGTAATACAGCGTGAAGCTAAGAAAAAAAAAACATTTATAATTATTATCTTTAAAGAGAGAACAAATATATCACTACTTTATTCATTAATAAATTTAGTATGAAAAATAAATTTAGTTACTGAAAAAAATAACTTCATAAGTCTATTTAATAGTAGAAAAAATAATAAAATCAACTTTTCTGATCTAAAAAGTGAATTAAATATCCACATAAGATTCAAATGACAACCCTGTTTTTTTTTTTTTTATTTCATCTAGACATTGATGACAAATTTTACGGTTATTATATTTAAAACATAAATGGCTTAAAGTAATAAGTTATGATTATTAAATTAGATTAAATTACATTTTTTATAATAGGATGCCACCGTGAAATAGTTATAATGGTATAACTGACTTGCACGTGATAAGCGCGGGTTCATACTTTATATGAGGGGTTCCTACGAAAAAAGATTTTTTTTTTAACTTCACGCTGTATCCCGCATATAGTAGGGTAGGCAGAGGGAACCAGAGAACCTAGTGTTAAGACACTCCATTCTCTTTCAACGAAAAAAGATAATCTACCGGTTTTAAAATAATATTTAACTGGGTTGGCGCTACCACATAATTTTTTGATGGGTGGACCAATTTTGATTATACATACATACATAGCTTCACGCTGTATCCCACATATAGCAGGGTAGGCAGGGGGAACCTAGAGTTAAGACACTTCGTTCCCCACTTTCCGCCGAATTGAGGCATTGCGTGCCGAGTGGCGGAGCTCAACGCCGCGCTTTACCTTGTTACCAAACCCAGGAAATGAAAAATCTATTTCCTGGAGTGGGAATCAAACCCACAGCCTATCGCGTTTACAGTCGCACGCTTGTGCCTCTGCGCCATGACTGAATTTATTAAAGATCGGACAAGTAGTTTTTTGAGTTATTAGTGATTTTAATTTGTACCTCTAAGTTTGTAACTTCGATATACTTATTTAATTGGATATTATGAGCTTTTAGAATTTGTTTTACCATGAAAGTCTATCGATATTAAACGTGTTAGGCTTTTATGACAATGTGGAATGAAAATAATTATTAAAAAGAAAAGGAAATCCAAGTCAAAGAAAATGCACTAGACGGTGCAATTATTACAACTAACGACTAACTTGCTTCACCCAGTAAAAATCTATGCGGTAATACACAAAAAAATACAGTCGAATTCAAAACCTCCTTTTTTTATGGATGGCAAACGAACAAAAGGACCACCTGATGGTAAGTGGTTACCTTCGCCCATAAACATCTACAATACCAGAGATATTGTAGATGTGTTGCCGATCTAGACGATACAGATGGAAGGAGAGGACAATGTAGTAGTCCGCTATCAGAACCACCACATTTTGGTGAAAGGGTGGATGGGAGAGGGGTAAGCCTTTTTTTTTGTTTTTTTTTTTATTGACAAAAGATGGCAAACGAGCAAAAGGACCACCTGATGGGAAATTGTCCTTCGCCCATGGACATTTACAACACCAAAGGAGTTGTAAATGCGTTGCCGACCTAGTGTTCAGATGGGAGGGGTAGGAAATAATGTAGTGGCCGCGGCAGTTCGCCATCGGAACCACCACATTTAGGATGGATGGGAATAGGGAAAACCTGGCTTACATGCCATCGAACCGGAACACATCCTTAGATATTTGGCGGATCGTCTTTGACATGATAGTAGTCGCGAGCCAGACGGAGGACGAACCTCCTACCACCTAAGCTTACCTAACCTTTAAAATCGGTAAAAAAATTAACTGCCCTAATAGAAACGCCATCTATTATTAAATAGTTTAAAAGTTTCAAAAGCGACATCTATCGTCCAATAGATAACAGTGGTAAATTACTTGACGTTCAAAAAATGAAGCTTGTAACTTCTTATCTATATATATAATAAAAAGGCAGAAAAGTTATTTCTGTACATAAAAAATTTTAGAAAAATATCAATTGGGTACGTTAATATATCGTTAATAGAAGTGAAAAAACCAATCAGTAGAATTTTTGTCTGTGCGATACACCTTGTATATTTGAACGCTATCACGCAAGCTACTTGACAGAAATATGAATGAATTTTGGCATGGTAATAGCTTAGAAGAGTCTGGAGGTACATATAGGATAGTTTCTATCCTATGATTCGATTAGTTTTCATGAAAAAAAATAAAAAACCTATGTAGGTTTATGGCATATAAAATAACTTGTCTATGTAGACAAGTTGTTTTTATATAAAATAATTACTGGATAAAAATGAATGAATTTTGGCAACAATAGCTTAGAGTCTGGAGGGTACATATAGGATAGTTTCTATCCTATCATTCGATTTAGTTTTCATGAAAAAAAGAAAAAATCTACATAGACAAGTTACATTATATGCCGATAATTACTGTATAGAAATGAATGATTTTTTGCATGGTTATAGCTTAGAACCTGGAGCAACTTATAGGATACTTTTAAATTGATAGTCAATGTAGTTTTTGTTGAAAAAATAAATAACTGACACCCTCAAATTACGTCAATTACTCGCATACTTTCTTTCTAATTACACTAAGTAATATAGTAAGTAAGTAAACAACTTCATTTCGGAACACACACTGCTTACAAAGTAAACACAACAAAAAAAAAAAGAAAACAACAAAAAAAAAAAGAAAACACAACAAAAAAATTTCGACATGGTTGAATAAGAACCTATGTCATAGCGATCATAGTGCTTGGACGAGACTGGCACTGGTTCGAGTCTTGCTGCTTTTCGATAAATCGTTTTCTATTCCTAAGTATGTGATAACACTTTAATAATATTAAAAATACCATTAGTACAGTAAATAGTAGTTGTGACCATCGTGGCGCAGTGAGATAGGCTCTCTCCGCCTACTAATTAATACCTAATTATACTTCTAAGATTAAACATAAAAACGTTTGGATATTTATATATTGGAATATTCAGACTTAATAATTGGAAAAAGGTAAGGTGTAACCAGAAAGATTTGGTGAGGCAAGGCGAATATTTAGTTGTAAAAATTAAATACGGCAGTACTTAACATGAAAATAAGTGAAAAATCCTAAGTTGAGCGCGAACGAAGTCGCGGGCACCACTAGTTTTGAATAAAATTATTTGACTTTTCGGAATATTATACATATACTATTAGATTATTATTTTTTAGTACTATAATTTCTATTTCATCTAATTCTTGATTAGGATGTTGAATTGGATTAGAAATTAATCTACTTAGATTTATCCCCTTAATTTCCTCCCCCAATAATTTATTAAACTCAGAAGCTTCATTGAAATATTTTCTTACTCAATCTATTGCTTCAATTAATTTTTTATTTTATTAAAAATATTTTTGTTAAAAATATTTTTCTTCGATAATTTTTTATCAATTATTATTAATTCAACAATATTAAGAAAAATAGGTTCTGCCCCCTTTCATTTTTGTCCTCTCTCGCCGCTCACTTTTGCTTCATATATGTAAAAAAAGAGATATCAATCCCTGGATAGAACAAAGTTGCTTTCGATTTATTAGCGAAGGAATTTTATTAAAATAATCGTCGCGACACCACACTGTTCAATGCGAGAAATAGAAAGACGAAACGAAAATAACTTGCTTGCTTTATATGAGAGAGAGACAGACATAGAAACACGCGCACGCCGCAAGCCGCGGCAACTATAGCAGAAAGTGTCGTTACAACATTTGGTCTTATTTTCTCTGTCTAGCCCCCTTTTGCAACGCGCGATAAAGAACTTCGTTCGAATATATTAACTTATTAAATGAAACTATTTTAACCAGATTAATCGCGTATATTTTAGTATTCGAGGTAGACAGACAGTCTACTCGCAAGTGTGACCACGGACTACTGTAAAGTGTTCGAAATGTCGGGTTTCCAAAAATGTATTTCCTTTTTTTTTTAACTTCACGCTGTATCCCGCATATTGCAGGGTAGGCAGAGTGAACCTGTACGTATTGCTTTGTGTTCGCAGACGGCCTCTATAAGCTCCAGTCCTTCGGAAATAAGTTTCTACGCGCTGGCCACAGGTGCACCGTACTACATGCGTAACATCGATATCCATAGAGACACAAAGCTCGACTCGATAAAAGAGCATTGTCGAAAACTGTCCAGTAGCGCTACTTTAAAAGTGCTGCTTCTCATCAGACCAACTGGTGGTAAAAGCCTGCGACTTCGATATTAGCAAACGTCCTGGGGGGCCCCGTGAGCCTCGACACGTTTAACAGAAGAAGCTGACGCCATTACTCTCGCGAACGATCCGCAACATACAGGTAGGATCCAACACACTCCGCAGACGCACGACACAAACACCGTCCCCGCCGGTGGGGGACGAGGGTCATACTTTTCTACGGCTCGATCACGCCTCGAGGTGCGACCAGGTCAAGCCACTAAAATCCAACAGGGCATCAAACGCCCTACCCAGTAGGCTTAAAGCTCGGGCCGGAGGCAAGCAAGAATCCCCACTACAAAGCAGTGTTCGCAAGCCGAGTTCGGCCTCGCAGGAGAGCGCCCCTGTGACACTGCAGTTCTAAATTGATGGTCCTCACTCCGGGGAGGCAAGCCAGGGTCAGAGCTCTTCAGCTGGCGGCCCCCCACAAAACTCAGTGACGCTGTCGAGGCCAATAGGGCCAACAGCATACTACACAATCGAAAAAAAAAAAAAAAAAGACACTCCGTTCTCTTTCAACAATTCCGTTCCCCAATGTATTTTCGAATACTAAAATATATGCGATTAATCCGGTTAAAATAGTTTCATTTAATATATGTAATAATCGAGAAAATCAAAGACCTCATAATATATTAACTTTATAAAATTTAAATTAGGCCATCGCGACGCAGTTGGCAAGGTCTGACTATTTCGGTCGCTTGGTTGTAGGTTAAATCCAGTTCAAATACGCTTGTGTAAAAATAGCAAGACACCAGTGATGAGGGGTGAAATTTTAAAAAAGTATGCCGGTAGATTTAGGGAAGCCAGTATATATCGCATCTTTAAATTACATTCATACATACATATATAGCTTCACGTATCCCTTCGTATCCCGCATATAGCAGGGTAGGCAGAGTCGGCGTTGAGTTCCGCCATTCAGCACACATTTCCTCAATTCGGCGGAAAATCGGGAACAGAGTGTCTTAACACTAGGTTCTTAGGTACCCTCTGCCATATGCGGGATACAGCGTGAAGCTAAAAAAAATAAAAAAAAAACCGTATACACAGGTAAAAAATAAACTCAAAAACACTTTGGTAAGCGGCATTTAATTATAAAAGGAAAATTACAAAAGATTAACATTAAAAAATATCACTAGACATCTTACAAATAATTCTTAATTATCTTTATACATTAGACTGAATACACAATTTTAAGTACATTAAAAAAAACATACTTTTTTTTCTTATTATTTAAAAAAAAATATTAAAATTATAAAAAAAGTTTTACCCAGTTGTTAATTTTTTCATAAAGTATTATAAATACATTATAATAATTGAATTCACATAAAATTTAAGTCATATGACATTGACATTGACATCATTTTTTGATTTGATGCAAAACCTTAAATTATATCGAAATTATAACTTTGTGACGTCATATTAAAAAATATATATAAAATAATAAATAAATATATGTAGATATTTTAATAGTTAAAAAATCATACTCTCCTTCAATGAAAATTGAATTCATTGTTTGCCTTATTTATTAATATTAAAACAATATTACATACATGGGTAATTCTTCAAGTTTTTATTCTTCACCTGATTCATATGATAGAAATTTTTTACACTTTTACATACTACAGTTTCACGCTGTATCCCGCACATAGCAGGGTAGGCAAAGGGAACATAGTGTTAAGACACTCCGTTCCCCACTTTCCGCCGAATTGAGGCATTACGTGCGAATGGCGAAACGCCGCGCTTTGCCTTGTTACCAAACCCAGAAAATAAGAAATTCCATTTCCTGGAGTGGGAATCGAACCTGTGGGTTCGAACCTGTTGCGTATACAGTCGCACGCTTGTGCCTCTGCGCCACGACAGGCGTTTGACACTTTTGACATAATAAAACGTGTTGCTATGAAAGTAGGTGAGATAGGGATCTCAAATATATGTTTTGTGGTACACCTACTATCATAGGAACAAATTTAATTAAGCCAAAAGTGTCAAAAAATTTGAACCATATGAATCAGAAAAGGATGAAACCTTAAAGAATTACTCATATATATGTTTTTCGTTATCATATATCCATACCAGGCGTTAATAAGTTGATATATCAAAAATATAAATCAGAGTAGGCACTTTAAAGTTTTTTTATGTTAATAATTTTAATTTAAATTAAAAAGTTTGGTATTTTTATTTAAGCATTGCACCTTTAGAATTATAGAGAACTAATCAAAAAAAAAATCATGACTGATATTTTACCACGAAACGACTTAAGACAACGATCTGTATCGACTTTGATTAAAACAAGAATATAAATTAAAATATAATTTAAAAAAAAAATCATTTCCTTTCAAAAAACTTAAATGAATATTACAAATCTATATTGACGTTTCCCAAAAATTGATATTATTTAAATAGTTCACTATAATTCGATATTTGAGAGGTGGGATATTTTTTACTAATTTTTTTTTCTAATACTCGATTTAATTATATTCACCCTACATATAAATATATAAAAAAATTGTACATACAAATCACTATATCAACTTATTCACCATATATTTTTAATACTTTATATAAAAATAACCACAACTGGAAATCGAAGCTACTACATTCAGCCTAACACATAAAGATATGTGATGAACATAAGGTACATTAAAATCTCTTGGTAACAGTAGTTATGGGAATACCATCACAGCCTAAAGGCATTTACACTTAGTTTTAATTTAAAAAAAAAATTAAAAAAAACTTGACTTAATAAAAAGTCAAAAACTAGCAAATTTAAGTATGTATTTAATTTTTTTTTTTAAATATAATAAAGCATTACAATTCCACAGATAATATAAGCTTATTTTTGACATGTTTTTGACATAAGCTATATATTTATTTTTAAAAATTGAATATGGAACATTATGTGTATAATCTTAATCAAAATTCTGTAAAATATTAAAAAAATATATATACACATTATAAAAAAATTAAAAAAGTACATATTAATTGATTTTACAATATTTTTTTCAGTATTACATTACAAAACAATCATTTTCTTTAATTATATGTGCAAAAGTAACCCAATCCACGTTTTAATATATTATTTTAACACATTACCGATACTTAGGAGACTGTACATAGAGATAAGTCACTCTCCACTTTCTATTCTATTTAATTTAGAAGAACTTAGAATTTTGGGGGCGGAACTTAACACCGAAAATATTTAAAATACAACCAAAAAGGCCGTTAACAGTACCATGATTTTATTATCTTCTTTTCAATACATTTATTTATTACATGTGTATAATATATCATTTAATTTATTTTTATTACTTAGAAATACAAAAGATGTTTTATTTTATTTATATAATACAGATAAAAAAAAATTGGATTGGATTACTTTGACAACTGGCCAGAGATAAAATTTAAAAAAAAATGCTTGATTTGACTTTGACTTCAATAATATTAAAAAAGCACCACAAGATTTCTCTTTCAAACACTTTTTTTTAAAACACTATATCATACAAAATTATTGTAATATTTTGAAGTCAATAGAAAACCTTTTTGAAAATATTAAGTCAGATGTAGAAATTATATTTTTTTAATTATTGTCTTTGCTTATGTTTAGATATTGTTAAAAAAACAGAATTAAGTAATTGGCTGTATATACAAATATTAATTGACGTTTTTATCTGTGCAATGAAAAAAAATTGTAAACATTGGAATGGCATTTTTATAGTGGTATAGACAAAAGAAAAAAAAGTAAAAATAACTTTTTGTCAAATTAATTTTAAAAAAAAGAAAGCTATAGAGTTTGAATATTCATATTTTACAATATTTCATTTAAAAAGAAGCCTTAATTTTTTTTAAGTATTAATTAAGCTCCAGGCCTTACTATAACAAAGTTATCAAAAATTATAGAATTTGACTAGTTTTTATATATCCCAATTATATGTCAAAAAAAGTTGTGACTACAATTCATTGTAAAATAAGTCAAATTTAATTAATTAAGTAAGTATTAAAAAAAAACTAAAAAATCACTATTAAAACCTCCTTGGTGATCAATTTGAAATAAAAAACTGTACAAAATAAAAAAAAAAAGCCTAAAATACGAAGAGAGCATTAAAAATGACTAAACTAAGTACAAAAACACACACACAAACCTAAGAGCAAAAGTTGCACCATTCCATACAATTTGCATGAAAACATTTATAATTAAAAAAAAAAACTAAAATCCTTACACTATGACTGTAACGGCAACTCAATTTTATCACTCACAAACTCATCACCTTTTTTGACACTCAAATTGTGAATTGTATCACTCTCATCACCTTTCATAAGATTGAGTCCTACATCACTTATATCATCACTTAGCACTGAATGTTTAAATTGTAAATGTTTTTCCAAGCTTGACTTCTGAACACAGCGGTACGAACACTGAGGGCATTTCACTGACTTCTGCCTTGGCTTGTATGGTTTGATTGGGTTCTTAACATCTAATTTATCACCTTCCTTCTCATTTATATGTCTTTGTTTGTGTTTAGTGAGATTTGTCTTTTGGACGCACCTATAGTTACACATATCACAACTGAACGGCTTCTGATCTGTATGCAAATACATATGCTTCACCAGATTAGGTTTTTGTACCGTTCTATAATCACAGAAAGGACAGGCAAACGGTTTGTAACCAGTATGGGTCCTCTCGTGGACCACCAAATTGTTCTTTTGGGCACATCGGTACTCACAATATCTGCACGCAAAGGGTTTCTGCTTCATATGTACCAAGATATGTTTAGCAACATTATTCTTTTGGCCAGATTTGTATTCGCAGAAAGTGCACGCGTACGGTTTTTCCCCGGTGTGGGTACGTTCATGTATTTTCAAAATGGCCGGCGATTGACATCTGTAGGCGCACTGACTACAACTGAACTTCCCCAATTTCTCCAGTTCCCCATTTTCCCCACTCTCACACGATTTGGCGTGAGATTTTAGAACTCTCTTGGAAGGGAACACGTCATTACACTTGTAACATACATACTCTCCTTTAATATTCATGGCTAGATCCTCACTAATTTTATTATGCGAACTAGAATCGTTTTCGTTCTTTTCATTTATGATATAATCATTAGAATATTCGTAAAACATTTTGTTCTGATCGGCCGGTTTTAGATTTTCCTTGGGTTCCTCAATATTGTCCTTTTTCTCCTCCTGCCTTATTTTTTTCAAATCCTCCGTATAAGGACTGGAATTATCAAAGTCTCTATGTATAACTAAATTTTGGGGATTTTCCCGGAAAATGTCGACATGATTCTGTGCATAGTTTTGCTGTCGAGAATATAAGCCTATTGGATTTAAAGCTGGTATTGCCATGTGATTGTTATACACTGAATATATTTGTTCGTGATGGACGTTTGCGTTTGGCTGAGTGTGGTCTGTCTGTTGCGTGATTTCTCCTAAAAATTAAAAAAAAAGACATTAATATTTATATTTTCTATTATCTATATTATATCTATATTTGCATTTTTTTTGTGTTTCTTCTGATATATAAAAGGCCCTCGTGGAACAGTAGGGCAGGATTTGTCTGTATACGTAATTGGTTCTGGGTTCGATTCCCACTCGGGGAATACGAATACATTAAAAATTTTCCTATTCTTGTAAGACAAAACGCAGCGTTGAGTTCCATTACTTAATATGCAATGGGTCAAATTCTAGTGGAAATCGTAAAGCAAAAAGCACTTGTTTCTAAATACTTTATCAAAATTTCAGTCCAGTTCAGTCTTTAATTTATGGCAACTTTATCAAAATTTAAATATAGATCGCATAAAAATTTAAAAAAAAAACTTAACTTTGGCATAATTCACCTTTAAAAAAAAAATACTTTTTTTTAAAGCCAGTTTTAATAAAATGGGCTATGAGGATAAATATTTACTTTATATTGGTACACTAGCAGTTGTTTAATTGCCTCGTATGAATATTTTAGACAGGTTGGAAAGGTCAAACGTGTTAAATTATATTAATTTTACATACAAAATAATGTGCGGCCATCTTGTAGCAGTGTAACAGTCATTGTAAACGCGATTGATTGTGTGTTCGATTCTCATACGGGGCAATGATTTTTTTTTAGCTTCACGCTGTATCCCGTATGCAGAGAGGCTTCATTCCTCAATTTCCGCTGAATTGAAGCATTGCGTGCTGAGTGGTGGAACTCAACGCCGCGCTTTGCGGAGTGGGAATCGAACCCACAACCTGTCGTGGCGCAGAGACACAAGGCAATGATTATATTTAAATGATTTTCATTCTTCCGCCTTTGAGTAATACTTGACTCGATAAATTAATTTATTTATATTTTTAAAAAATTTCAAAAAACTTCGAGGTTCGCAATTTGACTGTAGTTTTTTATATGTGTTACCGCTTATCTTTTTATTAGAACAACCAATTTCGATGATTCTTTTTTTATATAATAGCTAGGGCTCATATAAATTTATACCGTACTTTGAAAACCAGAACGTCGAAAATGGGCTATAATCGACAGAATTCAAGTTTTGCAAAGAAACAGTAGAAAAAGATTTTTCATAATTCACTCACCGTTTATTGCGCCATTATTCAATCCCTGATTTATATTCTCATAGAAATAACCATCATCATCCTGTTCCGACTTTATATGGCAAGGCATTGGAAACATGTGCTCATTTTGATCCAACTTCTGTTCGTGTATTATACCAGAGTTGAATATTCTATGATCTAAACGCTGCGCCAACGTTTGATCCAATCTTTGGGCCAATGTCTGATCTAGTCTTGACGCTAAAGTTTGATCCAATCTCTGCGCCAAAGTTTGGTCCAATCTTTGAGTAAATGATTGATCCAACCTATCCAAATTTTGGTCCAAACGCAATGCCATATTTTGTTCCAATCGCTGCACTATATGCTGTTCTAGCAGATGATTGTCAACCGCAGTTTGTACAGAGAGACTCCTTCTTGACTCGTCTTGATTTAAAATGACATCATTTTCAATATTTTGACGACTCAAATGTGAAAGGTCCATTTCATTAACCAACTCTTGTTGAATATCCCGATTTATGTTCTGCGTTATGTCATTAATACGTAAATTTTGATTAATCTCCGCCATTCTTAATTCTTGCTCATGGAGAAGACCATTATGAAGATCCATATCATTTACATTTCTTGACAACGTCAGATCCAAATTTCTTGTCAAATTCTGTGATAATATGTCATCATGCCTTAAATTCTGCTGTAATTCGTTGGGAACAGAAATTAGTTCCATGTCCATGGTCAAATTTTTGGGCAAATGAGCTGGCAGCTCATTGAAATTTAGGGAACGTGTCAAATGATTAGTTTTTAACATAAGTGTGGACATTTGCCGCGGAGATATCGGTATCTGAAAATTATGAACTAATGTACTGTTGTTGAGAGAGGACTGCATGGCTTGGTGTAACTGTTCCATCGATATGGCTGTGTGTTGATAGTCTGTTGTGTCCATTTGGTGGGATTTCTGCATCTGTGAATTAAAAAAATAAATATTAAGCTTTGAGCTGATCTGAACTGTCTTTGTACCTTCTAAAAGTATTTAATTTTAATATATTAAATGTAACTATTTTAGCCAGATTAGTCGCGTGTACTTTAGTATACGGAAATACAATTTTGGACACCCTATGTTTCGAACACTTTAGGGTAATCCGTGGTCACAGGTAACAAAACGTCGGGTTTCCAAAAATATATTTCCAAATACTAAAATATACACCAAAAAATAGTTTAATTTAATATGAGTAAAACTCAAAAATCTAAGGTCTCATTAATTTTAATGTTCATACATATATTTCGAAATTCCACATAATACCTGATACATGATGCAAAATTTCTTCTAATTCTTAAAAGACCTAAAACTGGGAATAAATTTTATTTCACAATAACCAACACATAATAAATATATTAATTAACAGAAACACTAATTAAACAGCTATCTATTTACGACTGATATTTAAAATCATTTTCCTTTAGATAATCCATTACATTAATTTTGAATATAAAATATAAAAATCGATTTTTTCTGTATCAGTTGCAGACGATAACTAATTTGGCGTACGTTCTTATATCTTGAATCTCGCGGTAAACGTGGTATATCCCAAATTTTAATAAATATTATTTTATAAATAAAAGAGGCATGTCGTGGCGCAGAGGCACAAGCGTGGGACTATAAACGCGACAGGTTATGAGGTAGATTTCCTCTCCAGGGAATTATTTCATTCTGGTAACAAGGCAAAGCGCAACGTTGGGTTCCGCTATTCAGTACGCAATGCCTCAATTCGGCGGAAAGTGGGAAACCGAAATGTTAAAAGAGAACGAAGTGTCTTAACACGTCGGTTCTCTGGTTCCCTCTGCTATGTGCGGGATACAGCGTGAAGCTTATATAATTATATTATTAAAACACTTAGTTCTTCATTTTCCATTCCATTTTGAGATATAACATGTCGAGTGGTGGAACCTAACGCCGCAATTTATTTCCATAATTAATACATACATACATAGCTTCACGCTCTATCCCACATATAGCAAGGTAGGCAGAGGGAACCTAGTGTCAAGACACTCCGTTCCCCACTTTCCGTTTACAGTCGCACGCTTGTGCCTCTGTACTACGACAGGCGTTATTTCCATGATTAATAATATAATAATAATTATCATTATTAATAATTGACAGATTCTTCAAATTAGGAAATATATTTAAATCACGTTAAGGAAATAAATAAACAAATATTTTGAAATAATTAATTATAATTGTAGGTATTTCCTGTGTCCCTATTAAAAAAGTTACAGCATTGGTTTCCGCCTGGCAACATATATTATCTGTAACTAACCAAAATGTCCAAAATATCTTCCTGTGGGTTATCTTTTTCAAAAACAAAATTGTCGTCATATATATACGAGTATGTTAGTCGTATATAATTTATTTATTTATTAAGGCCAGCCAACAATTGTTAACAATTATATATTAAAATATTTTACAATAATTCATAAAATAACACCCAATTGTACAATTAATTAAAGGTTAGCACCACATGCAATAATAATAATTAAAACAAAAAAAAAATAATCATTATATAACAACTGACATAATAAAATAAAAATTGTAATTAAATTGAGTTAAATTAAAAATATTAAGTCTATAATTATCAATCAAATTTATAAATTAAAAAAAAAATTCTTTAAATACACATTAAATAACAAAACAAATAAAAAATAAACCTGTTTTAACGATATTATTTTTTTTTTTACCTTCACGCTGTATCCCGCATATAGCAGTGTAGGCAGAGGGAACTAGAGAACCTAGTGTCAAGATACTCCATTTTCTTATAACATTTCCGTTCCACACTTTCCTCTGTATTGAGGTATTGCGTACTGAGAGACGGAACTCAACGCCGCGCTTTGCCTTATTACCAGGGCGAGGAAATGAAAATGCTAAAGGTTATTTAATATTTTCATTTTCTTGAGTGGGAATCGAACCCGCCTATTTTAATAATATTAATTTATTTCTTTTTTTTTTTTATATTTTTTCCTGATCTCTGTCCTGATAAGAACTTCGGATTCACACTATAAAAATATTTTGTTATCAAATCCGGACACGTGGCAAATTTTCAAGCAAAGACAGCAAAAATTAGATTCATAAAATGTAAAAAAAAAATGTTTTTAGTTATATTTAATAAATTACGTAGAGATATGATTATTTAATTTACTTTGAGGCATTTCTGTGGAAAATTATGGGGATTTTTATGTGTCAGTCACACACACCTTAACACAGATCTCGTGACTGACAGCACTGAATGGCAAGTTAAAATAGGTACTTAGTGTCGGTCACTGGTAACTGACAAGGCTGCCAATGAGTTAAGTGGCGGAACTCAGCACCGGTTATCAAGTAAATGAGAATAATTAACTAAGCTAACAGCATATCTAAGTAGAAGGTAACTGAAGAAAATAGAATCTGTTTTTGTTTTTTTTCTATCTTCAAAAATGAGGGAGATATGCCGCGTTAAAGTGCAGCCTCGGTCGCGCTAGTAGCGCTACTATGTGACGTCACGTGCACACTTACATACATGTACGTGTAACAACACGCACACACACACGACCGCCACACGCACACACACCTACCGCCACGTGACGTCACCAAACGATATCGACGGAACGCTAATTTTAAAAATGTTCAAACTTCAAGACGCTGTAATTTCTGAAATCCTAGCCCGATTTTGATGAAACAAAAACTATTGTTATGTGTAAGAACAGGCGTATTTAATGCATTCACTTTTTTAATAAGATTTAGATGTGTTGGTGTGACTCATTGCGTTTACAATCGGCCGACTGACGTCACAGACAATCTTTAATTTTTTAAAAATATTAAGATTACGCCACTTTGACAAAGACCACAATACATTCATCTTACAAGCCAATTAAATCACTATCTGACATAATCTTTTAGGCGTAGCAACAATGTTATTGAATTAATATTATATCTTATCTGTATCCAACAGATAAATTAAAATAGACTTGTGTACAATATCCGCTTAGGCACTATTGTTTTGTATTGAAATTAAAAAAAAAACCACTTTTCTTATCTTTTTAATTGTCTGAGAACGACTATAAGCTGTTTGGTCAAAGGTTTTTTTTTTATATCTAATTTATGATTAATTTGGTAAGAAAAACTAAATGATGTATGACCGGTGTCAAAAAAAATTATCAACTGCACGTTTTTTTGGTAGGAGGGTAGATAAAGAGAGCCTAGTGTTAAGACACTCCGTTCACAGCTTTCGTTCAGCATTCGAGGCATTGCGTTAACGCCTGTCGTGGCGCAGAGGCACAAGCGTGTGACTGTAAACGCGACAGGTTGTGGGTTCGATTCCCACTCCAAGAAATGGAATTTTTAATTTCCTGAGTTTGGTAACAAGGCAAAGCGCGGCGTTGAGTTCCGCCACTTAGCACGCAATGGTTCAATTCGGCGAAAAGTGGGGAACGGAGGTCTGTCAAAATTGGTTAAGTGGTTTAGGTGTGAAAATTATTAGCAGTTGAACAATCTTACTTGATTTTTTGTTTGGCAATAAGGAACTTCCATCCCCCTTTTTTTTGTGACGCTGGGAAATGCAGTTTACGGAGACCGTCGTACACAAAGCAGAAAGATTGCCATGCGGACGAACGGTACTGTGGAAACTTCCATCCCCTATTTCAACCTCTTCTACCATTTTTTTCGTAATAAAAAGTATCTTTTGCCAAGTTCAGTTCTACCTTCATACCGAATTTCATCAAAATCGATACAGTGGTTTAGGCGTAAAAGCGTAACAGACAGACAGGCAGACAGAGTTACTTTCGCATTTATAATATTAATATTATATTTCGTAAGGATTACAATTTTTATGCATGTTATCATTATGGCAGTCACTATGAGTAATAATAATAATAATCTAATTTCCGTTAAAAAACTGTGATTAGTAATCTAGGGTTAATAGAAAATACATACATACATAGCTTCACACTGTATCCTGCATATAGCAGGGTAGGCAGAGGGAACCTAGTGTTAAGACACCCCATTTCCCACTTTCCGCCGAATTGAGGCATTGCGTGCTGAGTGGCGGAAGTCAACGCCACGCTTTGCCTTGTTACCAAATCCAGAAAGTAAAAAATTCCATTTCCTTGAGTGGGAATCGAACCCACAACCTGTCGCGTTTACAGGTTAAATATTTATCACAAAATTCATTGATGTATTATAATATGGTTATATCTTTCTATTAAAACTAACCCCTCTTTAAAATATTATTTACTACTAACAGTATTTATCATTGTAAATATTTATTTTGTTATAGGCAAAGCGCAGCTTTGAGTTCCACTCAGCATGCAATGCCCCAATTCGGCGGAAAGTGGGGAATGGAGTGTCTTAAGACTAGGTTTCCTCTGTCTACCCTGCTATATGCAGGATACAGTGTGAAGCTATGCATGTATGTATGTATTTTGTTATAGATTAAAGTCACTGTTTTATTACTGGATCTCTTTTTAACATGCACTCTGTTATAGTGTAACTATCTCTTTTCTACTGATCAATCTTCCTTCATATGTTCTCCATATAATGTGTCATTGGCAAAGTGATATATACTCAACTGGTATGCACATTGGAAGCACAATAATAAAAGAACCAAACTGAACTAAATCTTTCTGTTATATTCAAATATCACAGCTGGTTATTTTATGGTATTATAGTATTCACCAGAAAGCACAAAGATTGATAGTCAATAAAAAACATCTGGATATTTAAGGAAAATTAAGGAATTCTTCAATTCAACTGTTTTTTTTTTGTGTGTTACTGCATTATTTTTCACTATGTAAATCAATTGTGATGTTCTTTATACACATACATGTATGACAGCTAGAGACTAGTTCTTTGATGTGGTCCTTTTTAAATTTATTTAAGACGAATTGTTTACGAGTTATTTGTAATAATCTTACATTTTAGTGCATCTTATTAAGTTTATTATTTTTTTTATATGTTAATTGATATTTGCAAGCAGTTGGCAAGTAATGCAAGCAGGGAGTGTCATAGTTTTACTATAAAATAAATTTGTTTTAAATTAACCATAGGCTCGATTTACTTTTTATACATTTTTGTAGCTTCCTACCTTAATAATGATTTCTTTCTTTTCTTTTATGGATAACGGATTACAAACGAGCAGAAGGACCACCTGATGGTAAGTGGTTACCTTCGCCCATGAACATCTACAACAATAGAGAGGTTGTGATGCGTTGCCATCCTAGAGGATACAGATGGAAGGGGAGGACAATGTAGTAGTCCACTATCTGATCCACCACATTTTGGGGAAACGATGGGTGGGAAAGAGGAAAACCTGGCTTAATAATGATTTTTAAATTCTGTATTTTTATGCTTTAAAAGGTTGACGTTAAAGTTAGGAATTATATTAGCCTTTGTAGCATTATATTATAGAAAAATAAAATTTTAAAAAATGTTTTCATAGTTAATAGATATTGACATATCTTTATACATACATAGCTTCACACTGTATCCCGCATATAGCAGGGTAGGCAGAGGGAACCTAGTGTTTAGACACTCCGTTCCCCACTTTATCATGTGTAAATAAGTAAATAAGTCAAGGTTGCATACTTTTCAGGCATTTTTAAGTTAAATCTATAAATTCTATTTGCATTATTAAATACTTTTTTACTTGAAAGTATTTGTTTTTTCTTCATATTTTTTTTATTTAAGCATTAATTTACACTATAAATATAACATATACTAACTAATATCTATTAAAATTTAAAAAATATATGCAAATTGAGTTATTAACGTATTCACGATTGTTATGGTCATATTCGTTTGGGAAATAATTCAATTTTTTTCAATAAAAACTATCTAGCAAATACATAAAAAAGTAAGCATGTTTAAATATATTTAATATACTAGTTACATAATAAAATTAAATATTTATATTAATTATTTGAGTTTAATCTCTAACTGGCCTTTTCATGACCTTGATAGTTATAAGAAATGTATATCTCATATTTTATAATAACTTTTTTTATTATTTTTTTCGTAGAAATACACCAAAAGAAAACTTATTTACTGTAAAAAACAAGCATTTTTCTGAAACAGTTCTTAAAATAATAAATCTTGAAATACATTGAATTATTTCAAGTTTTAAACTTAAATAAAAAATATTAAACTTTACTTACACTCTCTATATATATTTTATAATTCTCTTCATCTATTAAATTGCTTTCTTCACGTTTCACAAAATCCATGTTCATTGTAATTAGTAATATATTTTGAATTAACTAAAACCTACATATATGTTTTAACGTTCAGAACCTAACCTAGCAATGTTATTTACATATAATAATAACATAAAATAAACACAAAAAAATATAAGAAATAGCCAAAAAGGTAGCGGAATTACAAAATTACATGATTCACAATTAAAGGTCAAGATTATTCTTGAAAGTAATAAAACAAAAAAGATATATATTTTTTGTTCGTTTGACGTTAGCGAGTAAAAGAAAGGAAGCTATATAGTAAGCTGTATAGTGTAGAGTCGTTGTCAACGAACATCTGTCGTTTTGTCTATGGTTTTAATGTTGCCATATAAAAGAGACTTTTTAAAAAATGATTTATTTTTATTTTTAATATTACGCTATTATTTATTTTAAATATGTACGATGTTATTTTGATATGAATTTTTAAAGAAATTAATTATTATTGGAAAGAAATTAAATATTTGTTATAATAAAACATTAAAGCTTTTTCTGTTTATTACTAAAAACATATAATTATTATTATTATTTTTTTATATTTTACTAAACAGTAAGAAAAATTCTAATATTTTGCTTTTATTGCACAATTAAACTTAATAATAAATTTAATAGAGCAAAGACATTTGTATGTTTATTTTAATAGCAATGTTGCCAGTAAACTAAATTATACAATCGAATATTCCCGATTATTTTTTCTTGACCTTGAATCAGTGACATTTAAGTGTCGGCATTAACTATATTTATGTTCCTTCTACAAGCGAGAAATATATATTTTACAATTAAATATTTGACAAAGAACTCTATTTCTTTCAATTATTATATAAATTCATTGCATCAACAAACTAAGTAAGTATTTTTAATTTTTTTTGAAATATTACTAATTCATGTTGCAGTATTTTTATATAACTAGAAATATGTCGGCGTTTTTATTTGAACGAATTTAAAGGTTTTTACTTTGTTTAATGCATTGAGTATATTAAATATTAAGCAATAAGTATGTATATAATGACTTTAAATATACAATAATAGAAGAAACTGTACATATAGAAAATTGGCAACATCCACCTTATTTTAGCTACTTATAACAACTGTTAACTTATGTTTATTATACATATTTTAACATATGGTATACAACCGTAGAAATAAATAATTAATTACTATCATAAATTGGAGTAAAAATATATATCAAGTATCAAATTACAGCAAATAAAGAGCCATAATACAAAAATTAGCAATAAACTTGCAATATCTGCACATTTGAAAGGATACCATTCCACTAATATTAGAGAAAAATAAATCTACCATAACAAAGGTATTAAAAAGGTAATATCTGGTTTAACAATTTAAAGATTTTTTTTTTAATATAAACAAAATATTTTTTTGACAGAAATCTTTATATAAATAAATTAAGAACATTTTCAATATTAAATTTTCAGATTATTTTCATCGTCAACAATGTCTAAGTCAGCATTAATGATCCTCTCTCAGGGTGCTGAGGAGATGGAGACTGTGATTACCGTGGACATGCTAAGAAGAGCTGGTGTAAGTGAAACATATGGGCTTATATAAATAAAATAGAATTTTCCCGCTTTATTCTGTATAGCAGGGTATTCAGCGATAACACAGTGTCAAGATACTCTGCCACTTTCCACCTAATTTGGTGACATCGCCGTACTGACCAGGAATAGGTTTAGAGTTCATTTGTATTTTTTTTTTTTTTTATTGATAACGGACGGCAAACGAGCAGAAGGACCACCTGATGGTAAGTGGTTACCTTCGCCCATAGACATCTACAACACCAGAGATGTTGTAGATGCGTTGCCAACCTAGAGGATACTGATGGAAGGGGGGACAATGTAGTAGTCCACTATCAGAACCACCACATTTTGGGGAAAGGATGGGTGGGAAAGGGGAAAATCTGGTTCTTGTATATGGTAGAGGTAGGCGCGAGAGGTATAACAGCAAAATCTATCTCTAAAATTTACTAAAAGATCTTGGCCTATCTAGAATTATTATCAGTTAATTTCTGTCATGTATTTCGAAGGCATTCTTTGCATCATTGCATCATTATACAATACAACTTGTATTGTATTGTATCCTCTACTAATATTATAAATGTGAATGTATATTTGTTTGTAACGCTTTAACGCCAAAACTACTCGACCAATTATCATGAAACTTTATGCTTATATGCTTAGAGGTATTGAAAAGGACATAGGATACTTTTTGTTAAAAAAATATTTAACAGATATGATTGTTTGTCAAAAATTTTGAAAATCTATCAACTTCAGAATGTTCAAATGAGCACATATATGCACTATAGTATGTAGTATGGACTGATATTGAGCATGAGCGAAGACAAGGGTAACAGTTAGTATTTCTAATATGTGCAGGTAACAGTAACACTAGCTGGTCTAGATGGTAACGCACCAGTGCTATGTTCTCGTCAGATCACTCTTGTTCCTGACAAGTCACTGGCTGATGCTTTGGCTGAAAAACCACAATATGATGCGGTAAGTTAAGATTTAGCCTTTTTAACTTCATGCTGAATCCCGCATATAGCAGGGTAGGCAGAGGGAACCTAGTGTTAAGACACTCCGTTCTCTTTTAACATTTCCGTTCCCCACTTTCAGAAGAATTGAGACATTGCGTGCTTAGTGGCGGAACTCAACGCCGCGCTTTGCCTTGTTACCAGAGCTAGGAAATGAAAATACTAAATATTATTTAATATTTTCATTTCCTGGCGTGGAAATCGAACCCATATCCTGTTGCTTTTATTTTTAATATAATATATTAAAAACTCTCTTTTAACATTTCCGTTTCCCAGTCCAGGAAATGTAAAAGTTTAGTATTTTTATTTCCTGGGCTTGCTAACAAGGCAAAGCGCGGCGTTGAGTTCCGCCACTCAGCACGTAATGCCTCAATTCGGTGGAAAGTGGGGAACGGAGTGTCTTATCACTAAGTTCCGTCTGCCTACCCTGTTATATGCGGGATACAACGTGAAGATAAAAAAAGTACATTTAAATTAATGTACGCATTAAAACTCGTTTTCTTTGGCCTTTTTTGTTTTTAAAAGTTTTTTTTCTCCTAGGTAATACTGCCAGGTGGTTTGGAGGGCTCAGAACGTCTCTCTAAGTCGGAGGTAGTGGGTTCACTTCTCAAAGAACATGAGAAGTCTGGCAAAATTGTAGCTGCTATATGTGCTGGTAAGTGAATATAATTTTTATATATTTTTTAACTTTAACTAAGGCAGAGAGAATTGTGTTAGGACACTCCGGTTTCCTGTTTTAGTTTATTTTGAAGTTTTATTTTGTTTAATGGCGGATTTTAACGCCGCTCTTTGTATCACCTAAAGGAAGAAATAATTTACATACATACATACAGAGCTTCACTCTGTATCCCCGCATATAGTAAGGTAGGCAGAGGGAACCTGAGAACCTAGTGTTAAGACACTCCGTTCCCCACTTTCAGCCGAATTGAGGCATTGCGTGCTGAGTGGCGGAACTCAACGCCGCGCTATGCCTTGTTACCAAAACCAGGAAATTAAATCTTCCGCTCGTCGTCGCACGCTTGTACCTCTGCGCCACGACAGGCGTCTTTAATTTCGCCAAGTTAGGATTGAACTCACAACTACCATGGTTACCAAAATGTTAATCTATGTATCAAAACTTTATTTTCCAAAAGAATTTGTAACATTGCGTATTGAATTGCGGAATTTAACGCCGCGCTCTCTTATCACAGCGAAAAATGGATATAATTAAAATATACAGCACGCAATGCCTCAATCCCGCGGAAAATGGGGTACGGAAATGTTGAAAGAGAATGGAGTGTCTTAATACTAGGTTCTCAGGATCCCTCTGCCTACTAATTACATCTAGGAAACGAAAATAATTGGTATATGTAAAATTTAAACGCAGCGGGACTCGAACCCGCGCTTCTTGAAAACCGTCCGAGATCCAATAACTTTTATTATACATTTTTTTTCCAAAAATGTTTTTAATTCGTTTTAGCACCAACAGCGTTTGTGGCGCATGGTGTTGCGAAAAATAAGCGAGTGACGTCATATCCGTCTACGAAGGACAAGATACCCGGAGAGTATAAATATTTACTACTACATTATCCTCCCCTTCCGTCTCTATCCTCTAGGTTGGCAACGCATCTAGTACATCTCTGGTGTTGTAGATGTCCATGGGCGAAGGTAACCACTTACCATCAGGTGGTCCTTCTGCTGGCTTGCCATCCGTTATCCATAAAAAAAAAAAAAGTATAAACCGGAACGTTGACGTGGCGACGGGACACTATGAATGACTGACGTTATTTAAAAAGAAAAAAGCAGATAGAATTGTGTGTTGTTTTTAAAAATGTATTGACAAATGAAATTGATGATGCTGCTAAAAATTTAACTTTTTATTTATATACATACATATATACCTTCACGCTGTATCCCGCATATAGCAGGAAGAGGGAACTTAGTGTTAAGACACTCCGTTCCACACTTTCCGCCAGTGAGGAATTGCATGCACCCATTGAGTTTGAGTTGTTCTAGTAAACTAGACCCAGGAAATGAAAAATTCCATTCCTGGAGTGGGTATCGAACCCACATTCTTTCGCGTTTACAGTCCGCATAACTTACATATATATATATATATATATATATATATATATTGTATATATATATATATATATATATATATATATATATATCTCTTTATATATATATATATATTGTATATATATATATATATATGTATATATTCTTTTTCGTATTTGCAGGGTCCAGGCACAGCATACTGGTTTGGTCTTAAACTAATAGAAATGTTAGTTGGCAAAGCTGATCAAGTGGAGAAGGGAATGATCATCTCCGGCTATTAAGATGTCTTAAGGATATATATATATATATATATATATATACTCCTGCCTCATATATATTATATATATATATATATATATATATATATATATATATATATTTATATATCTTATATTAATTATATAGCGTTTATTTTGTTTATAATTGGCTGTAATATATTATAGTGTAGTTTTTGTTTAAATTGTTTTTAGGAATAAAGATTTTTTTAATTAAATGTCGTTTTTGCCTCTTTATCTATATACTCATGCGTGAAACAAAACTTATACATACATACATACTTCACGCTGTATCCGCATAGCCGGGGTAGGCAGTGGGAACCCTGAAAACTCGTATTCCAAAAGACACTCCGTTCACATTTCCTTTCCCACATTCCGCCGAATTAAAGCACTGCGTGCTGGTGGCGGAACTCAGCACTCACCACTATGTACTATTCAATATTTTGGCTTATGTTTTTATATGTAGAACAATTTGAAGTGCTAAAAACTGAATTAAAGCGAATAAAAAATGTAATCTGAAAAAATATTTTAATTAATAAAATATTATAAAAGAATGTAATTCATACTTACTTATTTATTAAGCTACAAGATAGAAGTATAAAATAGATTAAAAATAAAAAAAAAAAAAACATTTAAATTGTAATCACTTTTATTATAATTAATAGCACGTTCAAAAAATACAGATTAAAATGAAATAAATGCGTAATGTTAGTAATTATATAAATAAAACATGACACTTTCACAATAAAAAAAGTACAAAAGTACATATCATTTATTTATAATTTAATTAAATTACTTTTCTTCATTATTATATATAGTTATGACTTATTTCAATTGAGTATTTAATTTTAATGTTTTAATAATATATATATATATATATATATATTATTATAATTATTTAAAGAAATATTTCACAAAATCTTAACTTATACAGTCTTTATTGTTTTTACCAATGCTTAAGTCATACATAAAGAAAAGCACACATTAAAAAAATAAATCGCCAAATGAGTATTTATACAATAATATAATAATAAAATATTAAAAGAAATAAAAAAAAGAAGAACGGAGTGTCTTTACCCTCCCACCTCGTCCGTAGAAACTGATCTAACAAAATATTTCCATTTCCTCGCTCTGGTAACAGTACAAAGCGTGGCGTTGAGTTCCGCCACTCAGCACGCAATGCCTCAATTCGGCGGAAAGTGGGGAATGGAATTGTTAGAAGAGAACGGAGTGTCTTAACACTAGGTTCTCAGGTGAAGTCATACAGCGTGAAGGTAAAAAAAAATCTTATAATTTTTCCTTTCGTACTATAACATATATAAATAAAGTTCCATATAATATATGCCTGAGAAAAATATAACAAAATTTCACACAAGACAAAAACCTTGACAATTACTTGAATCGACACAATTAAGATGACCTATTTAATGTATAATTAACACGATGTCGCCTTTAGAAATTAAATTTAAATTCTACATAGTACTAAACGGCGTAACTTAACCCCGCACTGATTAACATAGCGGGGAAATTAAAATAATTAAACATAAAAAAAAAATGGTGTAAGTAATATATAATTTTTTTTTAGCTTCACGCTGTATCCCGCATATAGCAGGGTAGGCAGAGGGAACCTCGTGTTAAGACACTCCGTTCCACACTTTCCGCCGAATTGAGGCATTGCCTGCTGAGCGGCGGAAGTCAACGCTGCGCTTTGCCTCGTTACCAGAAGAGAATACGACGAGATGAAAATACTAAATATTAATTAATTATTACAAATATTTAATATGTGACGTGGGAATCGAACCCAGAACCATGTACATCTACCGACCACGACTCGCCTGAAATAACAATATGCTATAAATATAATGATCATGTTAATCACGCCTTGTAAGGACATTACACGAAAACACATAATTAAATAAAAAAACACTTTCGTATGTGTAAAACACACAAAATACACACACACATTTACACACAACATAAAAAATAGAGAAAGTTACACAAAAACAACCTAAAATTCCTATTTCCCTCTTTTGACTTTCTTTTTACCAATTGTCCAAGAAATCAAAACCGGTCTTCGGTAAAGTGCTGCAAAATCTCCGTCAAGTCTCCGTCGATTGGAAATCAGTACCTGATGATGCCTGACTGGAGGAGAGGAGGCCTCTGTTCTCTTCTGACAGATCTGAAAATATATATTTTTTTATCAATATCAGGTAAAAAAAAACTCTTAAAACATTCTGTCTCCTTAAATTTTTTACTAAATGAAAAAATATTATATATTTTTATAGGAATATGGCTGTCGTGGCGCAGAACTTGCCCACCAAGCGATGCGGCTGTAAACGCACGCGACAGGTTGTGGGTTCCGATTACCACTACAGAAACGAAAATATTAAATAAGATAAGTTGAGTTCCGCCACTCAGCACACAATGCACAATTTTTTTTGGTGGTAGGAGGTTCAAATCCTCCCGTCACAGCTCATGACCACTATCATGTCAAAGACAGACCGCAAATATCTTATGATGTGTTCCGGTTCGATGGCATATGGCCAGGTTTTTTCCCCTTTCCCACCCATCCTTTCCCCAAAATGGTGGTTCCGATAATGGACTACTACATTATCACTCCCTTTCCATCTGTACCCTCTAGGTTGGCAGCGCATCTGAGTACATCTCTTGTGTTATGTAGATGTTCATGGGCAGAAAGGTAACCACTTACCATCAGGCAGTCCCTTCTGCTCGTTTGCCATCCGGTATCCATAAAAAAAAAAAAATGCCTCAATTCGGCGGATATCTGGGGAGACAGGAGTCTCTTAACCCCTATGTTCTCTGCCTACCCTGCTAAATGCGTTTATTTGAGGACGTTGGAAGTAGATATTTTTTTTGAAAATATTGCTATTTCAATAATGTTTGCCAAAATATATATAAAAATATTTTGAGTTTGAATTAAAGCAGCGATATTTAAATTATTGGTGAGTGTGTCATTATGTACTGAATATCTAACACTGAGTCAGTAATCTGTTTATATTTGGTAGACATAGTCAAAGTCAAAGTCAAAGTCAAATAAAGTCATACAAAAAAGAATCTAAATTAGGATTTCTTCGAAAAAGATTAGCTCTCATTACTTAACTAGGAAGTTAAACATTGTTTACGATAAAATAATTACTTCATATATTTAAAAATCGATTTGAGGAGAAATAAATCGATTTATTTTAAAATATCGATTATCGCTAAACGATTCACCTGAATTTTATAATTTTAATTAATCCAAATTAACATATTCGTTTATGAGCTTCACTTAGGAAAATCTTACATCACTATTTTTGCATTTCTCACGGTTTGATTACTTTCCAAAACTGGCACACGTGTCCGAATCCGATGAAAATACTATATTCTAACATGAATTTTATCATGAAAATATTCTTTATTCAAATAGATTCGATAAATTCGTATCATCAAGTTACAAAAAGATGTCAGTAGTGTCAGTCCTAACTATCTCTATCAAAACAATAAGGATAACGAAAAAAATAAAGAACTAAATAAATAACCATTTAAAATTATTTAATATTTTTTTAGCTTCACGCTTTATCCCTCAGAGCGTGGTAGTTAGAAGAAACCGGTGGCAAAACACGCCGTTCCCTACTTTTCGTTCGAATTCGACACATTGTGTCGAATGATGGAATGGTGGAACTCAACGCCACGCTTTGACGGGGATACAACGTGAACGTGAAGCACAGGTACAGGTTCAAATCCTGTACGGTCATTCATTCTAATATTCTCGAAACTTTAGTTGTTATCACTATTTCCCAATATATATATATCGCTATTTCCCAATACTCAAGATTACCACAAGATGTGTTGACAGATTTCGTAACACATATACCTAACGATTGATTTGAAATAAAATTATCATTCAATTTAATTATTTATACAAAAACATAAAAACCTTTATTGGAATTGTATCTCTCATATATGGAATTGTATCTCTCATATATGTCAGGACATTAAACAAAAACTTTAACACTTTCCGGTTTTTTTTTTTTACATACATACATACATAGCTTCACGCTGTATCATGTAGCAGGATAGGCAGAGGGAATCTAGTGTTAAGACACTCCGTTCCCCACTTTGCGTCGAATTGAGGCATTGCGTGCTGAGTGGCGGAACTCAACGCCGCACTTTGCCTTGTTACCAAACCCATCAACAAATAAATATTCTTCTTTGTCTCTATTTACAGAATGCATGTTATAAAACAATACACCATTTGTAATTGAATAATAATAACAAGCCATTATGATATTAGGCTATTTTTAGACAGTAAGCGATAACTGTTGTGAATGAGGTCATCGTTAGAAATATGGGCAATTTTTTTTTTAACTTTACGCTGTATCCCACATATAGCAGGGTAGGCAGAGGGAACCTGAGAACCTAGTGTTAAGATACTCCGTTCTCTTACAACAATTGAGGCATTGCGTGTTGAGTGGCGGAACATAACGCCGCGCTTTGCCTTGTTACCAAACCCAGGAAATGAAAATACTAACATTTCCTGGAGTGGGAATCGAACCCACAACCTGTCGTGTTTACAGTCGCACGCTTGTTCCTCTGCGCCACGACAGACAGATAGGAAAAGTCAGATGCTGTCCCACTGTGTTATACGAATAACCTCTAAAAAATATTTTTATTTGAAATATAGTCATTATAAGTCAATATATTTTCTGTAGCCTTACGCTTAATACCGCTTAGCAGGGTAATCAGAGAACCTATCGTCTAAACACCATGTTCTCTTGTTTCAGCTCGATTTTGAGACACTGTGTGTTGAATAGTGGAACTCAACGCCGCGTGCCTCGTTACAACAAAGAGGAAATGAAAATACTGGATATTCATTATTTGATATTTTCATTTATTGGAGCGGGAATCGAACCCACAACCTGTCACGTTTACAATCGCATGCTTGTGCCTCTGCATCACAACAGGCTTCAATTTTATTATAATAATAAAAAAATTGACGCCTGTCGTGGCGCAGACGCACAAGCGTGCGATTGTATACACGACAGGTTGTGGGTTTGATTCCCACTCCAGGAAATGAAATTTTTCATTTCCTTGGTTTGGTAAAAAGGCAAAGCGCGGCGTAGAGTTACGCCACTCAGCACGCAATCCTTCAATTCGGCGGAAAGTGGGGAACG